>WOGR01002123.1:0-18132 GCA_015342045.1 Leptinotarsa lineolata | reverse complement strand
TATGTCAAGAAGTTCAAGGCAACCATTTCGAGCATCTTCTGAACTGACCTCAAGCTTATTACCTCATATTATGTAGTTAAATGTCAATGTATTCAAGGCAATCATTAAAAGTTCCGCCATTTTGTAGTAGTTGATGATATTGACATTATATTCTAGGGAGGAGCTTCAGAAGCTTCAAACAGATGTACCACAAGACCCCCCTTTCCATTTAATTTTTTTTTCCCAGATGGCGCCCAGTCGCCATCTTGAGAGTTTCATCTGTCACTTAAAAATAAAGTATTCATGAATTAATTTCATCATCCCAAATTTCAATTTTTTGAGTTGACCCGTTCAAAAAATAAAAGGGCGGGGACATTAAAGGACACACACACACATAGGTTCAGGTGAAAAAACCTCACCCCTTGCCTCTCATGTAGACCTACGACTTTGTAGGTACGTGTGGCAGATACCCGATGGAAAAACAACAACTAACTCAGCTAATGCCGTGCAGAGAGCTGAAGTAAAACTATCAGGCACCTGTGCAACGTCTTCGATTTGAAAGATTCGTCGCAAGTTATATCCCACTATGAAAAGCGGAAATTAATTTCATTTGGTCGGCAGGACCAACTGATAGACCGGTTTCGGGGTACTTGCCCCATCATCAGTACCCGGCATGTATAAAAGGTTGAAAGGTTGATGCAGGTTGTCTTCAACATGTATTTAGCTTTTCATTTTCATGAAATTATTTTCCAGCAGTTTCACTGCATTAGCCTTTCCTGATTTCATATCATTTTTTAGATACGTGTGGATGGGAGAGCTGTTCTAGGTGTTTAAAGACTAGTCAAACTATCAACACCGACATGAAAACTTGGAAAACAAACTTGTGTGACACACCAATTGGAGACACTTTTGACACTCTCAAATCGTCCTCCTTCAGCAAGGGTAGGCCAAATCGATTTGGAAAATGTACCGAGTTATGGGATCAGTCAAAACTGAAATTTCGGCATATGTCGAGGAACGAGTATCAAACATGTTTTTGGATCACATGATAACAAAATACCTGTTCGGTACGAACTTCGTGGTTGCAATCTTGAACCGCAGAGAGTGGAGAATGAACAGTCATCCTGAGAGCATACCTGGTAGATGGGACTGGAGCTGGTTTACTGTGCGGGAAGAAATATTCATTTCAGATACCCGGTCGGTCAGTAAACATTAGTTTCCTAAGCTGAAGAGTTCGCAAACTTGCAATGCACAAAAAACATTAATTTATGGCTTCAAAGAAAACATCGGATCAATG
The DNA here is from genome assembly GCA_015342045.1 of Leptinotarsa lineolata. NCBI lineage: Eukaryota > Metazoa > Arthropoda > Insecta > Coleoptera > Chrysomelidae > Leptinotarsa > Leptinotarsa lineolata. Next base: position 16,856 of record WOGR01002123.1, on the reverse strand, counting down.
TTTTCACAGACAGCCAGGATGCATTTGGGACACTGATTGAATTTAAAAATACTTTGAGAAAAGAACTGACAAAACTGCCGGACGGATTTAGATTGACTCTATACTGTATGCCAGGACACTCAGACATCATAGGCAATGAAAAAGTGGATGAGTGTGCCAAACAGGGATCATCAACTCCATATCTAGATCCTAAGACACGGATTATTAACTCCATATATAGACCCTTGATTGGCTTTGGCGATACAGAACCAGATAGGGGAGTAGGTCTTTAAGAATCATTAAAGGTACTGTACAAACTAGTACATGGAACAAAATTATTGGAATGGATGTTATAGAAAAATGGGGGTAAATGTCTTAAGCTCATGAGGCAGCAGTTTTTCCGAAGACTTCTGCAGTCATTTTTCTCTATTCTTTGAACCTAATTCTGGAATCCACATAGACATAGACAAAGCTAGAAACGAATAACAATGAAAACAAATATGATCCAGACAGTATACGTTTTTACCTAATTTTTTTACTTAGGAGTGTTACTCAGAAGTGGAAGTAGAAACAACAGAAAAAAATTAATCATTCTTCAATAAAGAAACTTATCACACAACGAACAACAAAATCTGAATTGCTAGGCGTAATTTATAAGAGTGGAGAGATGGCGATAAATAATAAATCATTCAATGTCGTCTGAAGAAATATATTTACTAAAAATATGTGCGTGAAAAAACTACATTAATTTTGAGATTCTGATCAAATTATTAATCACTTTAACGCAAAATTGTAGCCTCTTTCTCTATAAGAGCGCAAGCAATATGATAAGTTAAATTTATTATCTCGTCTTATATTTCATTTCTCAGAAAATTGTTATTTCTCTCAGAACCCGTACGCGTAAATGAAGTTGCAGACAAAAGATAAGTTACTTCGTAAATCGAAAAAAATGTACTATTCATCAGTACCTTGTCCTGTTCAATAATTTTGTACACATACTTATCTAACCGCTTCAGAATTGAAAAAATCAAAAATTGCAGTTTTTTCATTCGATTCGTTTCATTCAAAATTTCTTTGACAGATGTCACAGGAGTTTTGAAGTGTGAAATTTCCAAAGATGAAGACTTACTTTTCTGAAACACTCGATGTACTACAAGTTGACCTTCAATATTACTATTTCGCCACTACCCATATCGTTCTTCACGAGGGGTAGCCAAGTACGATACATTTCTAGGGAGCTATCTGAAACACACTTCTGATCAGATATAAGAATATACGCTGATGCTTTGAGCTGGTGTCTCTTAGCGTGTCTCGTCTTGTTCCATTCTGCTCACGATGTGAGATGGTTATCATGAACAAAAATTTGGCTATGGGCTTTTTCAAATCTTCCAATTCAAGTAAGTTTGGTAGAGATATGTTGGTGATATCTTTGGAATGAAAGTCATAATGATCTGAATGATTCTTTGAATCATCACAACGAACAAGAAAAAATCGTCAGATAATTTGACATAAATGTTCATCCACCATCATGCGAGTATTAAAAAAGGTATAACGATATTAGCGCTTGTGTAGAAATGAGTTGAAATTTCACACCTCGCAAATGAGACCAGGCCAGAATCTCGACACATGGTATTCGTAATCTAACAATTTCATGAAATATAATTAAAACTCCACAGCAAGTAATCTTATTTTCGCAGCACAAACCACTTTCAACCGAAATTAGCAATAAACACGGTGCCGCAGAAAACTACAATGGACGCCTTTGAAACAAACGCGGAATAGAGTAATTTAACAAAGAATGCACTCGGGAGAACAAACAAATTTAATGAATTTCGCGAGCTAATTAACTCATAATTTCGTTATGAACAATTTTCATAGTTGCATCGGTCGAATGCGCAAAATGATGTTACGTGCGTAATATCGCTGTTCCATGGGCACCGGCTACGACCGGTCATTTCCTGTTTGTACATGTGTTGCGGTCATCGTGTCGTGTTCGCTACAGCAATGTGCATTCAGACCCAAATTGTCGTTGAATACCATGTGTAACCTAATGAGAATGAAGATAATATATATGTGAAAAGGAAATTTAAAAGCATATAATCAGTATTCTTTATCATCATAAATGTATTGAACTTATATTTAATTTATTTTATTATTTGTATGTTCAACCAATTTTTCATTTTTTTATTCAAGCAAAACCGTATTAGCGGGGTACATTACAATGTCATGTGGCACATAACTAGTTACGTGCCACAAAATCTGCCTTTTCGTTAGCGAGAATAACAGAATGAGAAGGAACCCATACTATTTCCACCGACCGACCAACATGATGCAGTTCTTGTAGATTAACTTTGATTCGAAGGAGGAGCGGATGCGTTCGATAAAACTGGCGTATCCCTATGACAGCGCTCCGTGAATCAGTGGAAATAACTGTATTGCCTAACATATGCTTAGCATTGACCAAAGCATGTGCTATCGCGAATACCTCTCCAGTATATATGCTACACGTAGAATGTAAGTTGTAGCATTGACTATGCTCATTAATGACTATAGCAGCTCCTACGCCGTCCACTGTTTTCGATGCATCTATGTATATGTGATTGAACTTAGCGCACTTGAGGGCAATATTTCTAAATTCCGCTTGGATGACCTTACTTGAAGTTTCAGTTTTTGGAAGTTCGATATTGCAGTCAGGAATTGATAGTCCATGGAGTAGGATAGATGGGTTGTATAGAATAAGTTGCGTCAAACATGGGGGTAACGGACATTCTGTGGATTCTGATGGGAAAAAGAGGATATAACAGTGTCTTTTGCTCCTATATGGGGTTAATTTGATCGGGAAACGTTCGCCTGTGAGCCAAGTTCATTGTATTTGCTGATATTCTAGCGGCATATTTGAGACTCAGATAGTTTCGTCTTAGAGTTCTACAGGTGATTCGTTGGCTTCTACATATAAGCTGGACTGGTGCACAGTATTCCTAGAGAGATCCTGATGGCGGTATTATGTATTCTGCTATTTCAACGTTTTCAGAAATGATATTACCATCTACGTTCGTTTTTCAAAATTATTTCATTCATTTGGAAACACTGCATTATCAGCGAGTGAAATGACAGTTTATAAATGTATTTGCAAAAGTATTTCATCTCAGGTCATATTCCGATTACATCATAAAATCACATCTTGGTGAGCTCAAAGTAGATGAGGCCTTAAAAAAAGCTGAATGATTTTTGATATTATAATCGTTAGTAATCCAGCATATAAAAGTGCATAAAAATCTAGTTTTCAGCAGTGAAGAAAAATATAACTGATTTTTTTATTCAAAAAATTCAACTTCATATTATTGGTGATGGAACTGGCTAATACTTGATGATCCATAACATATTCAGGTAACACGGCTTCAACAAAGTAGAGACTGACCAGGTACTGTCCATTGAGAAAACACATGAACGAAATAGGGCTGTACACCGGAAACCTTAGGTCCATTGTACTATATTTCACGAAGATAAATACTCCAGTCATCAAAAGATGGAAAATGAGTGCCGAAACGTTGTGAAAATTATCCTTGTGAGGATCAAAAATAAAGAATACGGAATTCTTCCGTAATTATCAAGGTAGAATGATGAAACTCGCAGGATTAATGAAAATGCTGAAAATACACTTACCGGCTGAATGGTGTTGGCCTAAGTAATACACACGTCCCGCCAGTCGCGATGAAAGGAATCATTTTTACGGTGAATCATACTAAAGGGCAAAATAGGTTGAAAATTCCTTCAGATTCGTAATCAGAACCCCCCAAATTACAGTGCAGGCTGAAAAAGTATCATCCCTGAAAAATCAGAATTTGTCTCACTTTTCTTGGAAGCACCCCTTTATCTTCCGTAATTGTTGAGGTAGAATTGTGGAATTAGCGGAATGGAAAGATATACCAAAAACACTTCTCACCTGAACCAATACTTTTGATGGAGAATAATAATAAAATCTGAGCATTAGCTTAAGGGGCTCTCAGTTTGGAAATAAATCAATTCAACCAAGGAAATATCCACTGAAAATGTTTTTAATGAAAAATTAATTGTATTTTATAACCTCTTAATATTTGTTCACTATTAAATCATTGCCATTGTCTTTGGCAAATTCAAATTCTTGTATTCAATTAAAATCAAGGGATGTCCTGGCGTTGCCGTGGTAAACAAATGAGGATTTATATTAACCAACAATATTGTTGATAGAGCGTATTGAATTCGGTCTTACTTCCTCCTTGTTATATTTGTTATTGTTTGTTCCTGTTGCTTTTGTTATTGCTGTTGTTTTTGCTGATTCTGTTATTTGTGATAAAGATTTCAAGCACATATTTCACATTTCAAATAGTTTACCGAATTCATGTTATTTCCAATTGCCTTTTCAGCAATTCCACGTACAGAAACGTTGCAGATTCATTAAACTCATATATATACACACATATACTTTGACCTAATTATGTATTATTGCAACCTTTCCAGTACATTGTACTGTTTGCAGTTCAAATATATAAACAATTAGGTAATAAGTGATGAGCAACCAATTTGTATCAAAACCCGATTCTGAAATATTATTAGTGTGCATGTACTTTTCGATGTAAGATGTCAACTTTATTACGAATAAACGCAAATCTTGGTAGTGACTGGTTTCCATAAAACTACCTGAGACAACCAACATTTCATACTCCTGTTGATTCTCTTATCTTTGTATTCCTGTAAGTTTCTTTTCTGATAGATAATTTTTGACTTATTTTATCGATTTAGTCTAAAACATGTCCCGACGAACTATACAAGAGAAAATTGAAATAATACTGATGATTGGATAAAGTTCGAGGTCTTTTAACGCGAAGCAGCTTCTTTGTTTGATCGAATACACCCACTTGATTCTCCTGTACATAGTTCAAGAGGACCAGCCAAGTAATGAAGGTGAGAAAATTCGAGAAAAAAATCATATTGATGATGATACTATTTTGGCAGCATATCGTGCTGATCCCCATATAAGTTTGAGAAATTTGTCACTCCAACTCAATATAGACCGAAGTAAAATTTGGAGATGCTTGAAAATTCATAAAATGCATACCTTTAAACCAAAAATTTCTTCATACTTTACACGGTGGAGACGAACAAAGAATGGAATATTGTGTATGGGCACAAGGCACTTACCGGAATGACAGTAATTTATTCAGTGATGAGGCAACTTTCACCACTAACTAATGGTATCTTCTCAGAATTTGAAATATTGGGAAGACCAAAATCCGCACTGGGTGGTGAATTGTCGAACTCAAATATCCCAGAAAGTGAATGTGTGGTGTGGGATACTGAAAGAAAGATTAATAGGACCTTTTTTACTGAATGAAATCTGAATGGAGAATTATTCGTTCATTCTCTGGAGAATGAGCTCCCCCACTTCCTGGAAGAACTGCCTCTGAATGTAAAGAATGAATTGATTTTTTTGTTGGACGGTTCACCCGTTCACAATTATGGGACAAGCAGGGAATGGCTCAACAGAAACCTACCTTGGAAGTGGATTGGACCTAATAGCCCTATCGTAATGTGGCCCCCCACGTTCCCCTGATCTCACCCCCCTAGAATTTTATTTATGGAGAACGTTAAAAAATAAAGTGTATAGGAATAGGCCCACTACTCGTGAAGATCTCTGCGCGAGAATAATCGAGGCATGCCAGGAAGTTACAACTGGGGAACTAAGAAAACTGGTTGTAAATAATAGAAAACGAATAGAAAATTGTATTCTTCTCGAGAAAGCAATCATAGTAGGAACAATTATTTGAATTTGGTGAATCCGAATGGAATTTCCAGTTGCTTTTACATCCTTTCTTCGTCATTGTTGAAATTAGTGATACTTATACAAGGGAAACATGAGAACTGTCTTAAAATTATTCGCAGTTAGATATATTTTATATTGAATTTTCCTCAACATTGAAGCTTCAGTATGTTGAATTGACTTTGAATGGTGCAATTATATTTTCTCAACTTTATGAAATTGTATTACTTTTGCAGTTATTTTCTAATTTCCAAGGAACAGCATTATTTTTCTGAATAATCAAGTAGACGAATTTTCAATATAAATGAGAGTATTAGTCCCATTGTAATCCTATTTCTGTGAAATATTTTTTTTAATCATAGTTGTACTTGTAGTTAATAAGGAACATGTAACTAGGCTCTACCTGTTTGTTTCGGAACAAATAAATAAATAAAAGTGAGACAAATTTGGATATCCCAGTGCTGAATTTTTTTCAAGAAAAAGGTGTACCTGTAGTAATCTGGGGGTTCTGATCACGAATCTGAAAGAATTTTCGGCCTACTTTTCCCTCTAGTATGATTTACCGTAAAGATGGGTTCTTCCATCGCGACTGGCGGGTAGTGCATATCACTTAGACCAACACCATTTAGCCGGTAAGTGTATTTTCAGAATTTTCATCAATCCTGCGAGTTTCATCATTCTACCTTGAAAATTACGAAAAAATTCCATATTCTGTGTTTCGGCACTCATTTGCCATCTTCTGGTGATGTTTGGAGTATTTCACTTCGTGAAATATAGTAGTATGGATCCAAGGTCTCCGTTGCACAACCCTATTTTGTTTAGGTACTCTCAATGGTCAGTCTCTGCTTGTCGAACGAAAAAATTAGTTAAAAAAGTGTTAAAAACTAGATTTTTATCCACTTTTATATGCTGGATCACTGACGATTATAATAGCAAAAATCATTTAGCTTTTTTTAAGGCCTCATCTTATTGTGAGCTCACCAAGTTCTGATTTTATGAGGTAATCGGAACATGACCTGAGATGAAATAATTTTGCAAATACATTTATAAACTATCATTTCACTCGCTGATAATGCAGTGTTTCCAAATAAATGAGAGAATCTTGAAGAACGAACGAAGAGGGTAATATAATTTATGGAAACGAGGAAAAAGCAGAATACATTATACCGCCATCAGGATCTTTCTAGGAACACTGTGTACTAGTTCAGTGGAGAGTCAACGAACCCCCTTTAAAACTTAGACGAAACTATCTTATTCTCAAATATACCGCTAGAATATCAGCGAACACAAAGAACTCTGCTCACAGGCGAACGGTTCCCTATCAAATTAACCCCATATATGAGCAAAAGACTCATTTATCTCCTCCTTTTCACATCAGAATCCACAGAGTTTCCGTTACCTCCATGTTTGACGTAACTTATTCTATCCACCTCCATGGACTATCAAAATTCCTGACTGCAACACTGAACTCTTGAGTCTTCCAAAAAATGAAACTTCAAGTAAAGTCATCCAAGCGGAATTTAGAAATATTGCCCTCAAGTTCAATCACATATACATAGATGCGTCGAAAACAGTGGACGGCGTAATAGCTGCTATAGTCATTAATAAAGATAGTCAATGCTACAACTTACATTCTACATATAGCATATATACTGGAGAGGTATTCTCGATAGCATAGGCTTTGTTCCATGCTAAGCATGTTAAGCAATAACATTATTTTCCGAAACGTCGAAAAGATGAATTCGATATTCAATTTCAATATTTTTTCTTTTCTTTTATGATATCTTATTCGTCTTTCACTTGACCTGCTACAAATATTTTTTTTATGAGTTAGTCAATAAACATACTCCATTCTATTCCATTTCACGCTTTAACTACACTATAGTTAAAATCATCAATAGAACAGTCACACATGTCTTGCTTTTAGTCGTGACAACTTTTTCCAATATGAAGTTTTGAGACACATTGACTGGTAAAAACTGATACATGAATCAACACTTCTTCAAATGATAATGTATCTTCGTATAACTTTTGAATATCGTATAAAAGGTACATATACTTGGTTATTTATGTAATACCCTGAACCTAATTTTTGTTTAGAGACTAGTGCATTCGTTGTTCAACCACTATATTTACAAGTACTGTCTTCAGTTGACCCCCTCATTCAATTAGTTTCTGTCATCAGCAACAAAGCTTGAAACGGGTAATGTCTTATATCGGATAAGTATCCCTCTGTTTTCTCCGTCTGCATATTAAGGAAAACAGACAAAATCCATCTAACATCATCAGCTCGCAAAACGACAATATTAATAGGTTCTCGTCTAAACCCTGGCTAGTAATACAATCCACCAAAACGTTCGTAGGTGAATGTTTAGCCGATGCGATATCAATTCACCTCCGTATACATCAGAGGAAGCGGTGCATAGTGACAAGATGATTAATGACACCCAATTACGGTTTCGAGAAGCATTGAATCACCGCGAGACCGACATCTCATATAAATGGTGATACTAATGATGTCGAAGGATTTGAATTAATTCTCAGTGTGAACGGGGTGATCTACGTAACTGATGTGTGGAAAAATTGACACGAAATTAAACATTGCCAAAACAGAATATTAGCCTATTCTTAAAATAATTCATTATTCTGCCGATACATTATTTTTCTTCTTTTTTTTTTTAGAATTTAACTCATTTCGGAAATCAATTATGATTTTTCCATTGAAATTACATTGAATTCAAGTTTAAATTGACAGGGTTATATTTTTGTGAGTGATTAATTTTTGGGAAAAGAAAGTTTCTGGCTTTCCACTACTTCATCTTGATACAAATATGTGGGAATCTTCCAAAGAAAGGAAAGAAGCAATCAATTCTAAAAGAAATAACTCTATACATAGGTGTGTAGATCATGCAAAAAAGTAACTTTCAGACACAAACTGGAAAAAAAGCCCTCCTGAAACAGCTACTTCCATATAAACATTGAATTACACGAAAGTTCTTTCGAAACAAATACTTTTATATGTACACTGAATTATTCTAAAAACACTTCGTTCTACCATAACATCCGTTATGGAATTAAATCAGATATCATTCACAGGATTTCTACACAATACACTAAATGAAAGGTAAAAATTTCACGTACATGGAACTCAGCCATCCTTACTGGTAGACACCGATGTTTCGCTGTAAGACAATTGCCTTAGGGCTCTTCAGTATCAATCTGGATAACATTATAAGAAAAAACACACAATTCATTCATAAATACGACTTTATATCACGGAATAAGTTATATCTACTTATGTCATCGATGACATCGTAATGACATTCGTTCGCTTATTTGAATAAATCCCAGCCAAAGGAATCTTGTTTAAATCGAAAGGGTTATATTTTTAAGCTTGATTAGTTTTTGGGAAATTCTAATAACTGCAAAGCTCATTGAAAAACATTTTTGTAACTTCGGTTACAATAGTGTTTTGATTCGAATTCAGACTCAACATTTCGCAAGTCAAATGATTTCATTTTTTCTCATTCTTACTGAATGGTGTTTTATAAGATATACCTCCTTCATTTCATATTTCTGTCTAGCTCAATTTATTTACTCTTTGAGTTCATTCCTAGTCACTATATCTATTTCCTTGCTCCTAGGTTTCTTTTTCAAACATATATCATACGTTAGTGTTTTATTTGTGCCTTCCATGATTTACTGAATTGAATTGAAAACAGAATTTTTTTTCAGTTTTCTCTACAATTACTTTAGAGCATATCAAGTTACTTGCTTTCATCACTCTGATAGTTTCCTCAATAGATATTGTTTCTGTTCTTGGGTCCGATTGAAATAAGTGGTATTATTAATGACTTCAGTCCAATAAAACCGTATACACATCAGATTGACACAATTATACTTCAAGAGTGCTCTCTATTTACAATCTTCTACTATTTACTGATTTCTTTAATGGAACTGTAACTGTGCATTTCATTGAATTTTATGGCGAAGTCGCGACGTTTAAAGAATAAGCCGTTCAAGCGCCTTCAGCATAATATACGGAAAAAATAAAAGAAGTATAGAAATGAGATTATTTTTATCTTTTCATCTAACTAAACTAACCAAATTCTTGATTTGTTAACACTTTTTTGGACAATGAAAATTCGTTATTCTAAACGGCTAACGAGATACAGATAAACACATCACTTCTAGTTAATTTTTGATGTATTATGGATGGTATCATCCCTGACAAAAATATATACTTTTGAAAACTGATGTCTAACATGAATAGGCGGCTGGATTCAATAAGTGTTAGAAAGTACGATAGAGCATTCGACGGGGCAGATGAAAAATCGAATTGAACCAGATAGTAAATAAATGTTGAATGACAATGAACTTTGCTTTCAACAAAACGAAACTTCCCGGTCGTATCAAAACCCTGAAAAAAATGATTAGTTTGTGAAGTTAGATTTCAAGTAGAGATCTTAATCAAGTGGCCTACAAGATTTGCAGATTTAACCCTCTAAGATTTTTCTGTACGATACAACGATCATAATTTTTCCCTCTTCACTATACTTTTGTGAATCAAATAATGATATAGCATAATAAATTAAAATATTCAAGTCATCATCACGTCCATCTAAAATCTGTGTCGATATCATTTCAATCCGTTTTCTTCTGGTGAAAAACATATATCAAACTATTCCTGATCAAACAGTATCTTTCACTTTATATTTCAAATGATCCATATCGGCAATAATTTCTGAGCTTATCTATTCACAAAGAATTTACAATTATATACAATTTTCCACAAGTAAACGCGACACAAAAGTGCCCAGACTTATTGAAATTGAAAACTTCAGAAATCATGGCGTAACTGCTATTGAATATTCCAGTTATAGTCTAGACAACAAGTCTAAATTAATAGTTCGCCTTCACCGAAAATTATGATCAAAGTCATTCGAGTCGTAATGTCACCTAGAGTAATTTACTGTTTGAGCCTGTTTCCAGAAATAAATAACAAATAATAAAGATATTTGGTAAAATTTCCTCAAACTGAACTATGTTTACAATCATCAATTTTAATTTTGAAATAGGTGAGTGCTTAAAGACAGCAATAAAACAAAACTGTGACCTAAACCATCAAAGTGATTCACTACGAAAAACAAAACCAACGAAAGTGGAACCTTTTTTATTACACGTGTCGCATAGGTATGTGAGCCCGGTTGAATTAATTTTTTTGTAGGGCAGCGATAGTTTTAATAATAATTTGAATTGTATGATATGAAAAAGGGCAATTATAATGTGCATGAAATACTTAAGATAACTAACCTAGTCAATTTGATGAGGATCAATATCGAATCTGTTTGAATGACTTTTCAATTATCACATTATATATGACAATTTTTCATTAAAGATTGGTATAGTTAAATATCCACAAAGATAGGCATATGCCATCGCGGAATTTTCTGTAGACAAGTAAAAAAAGAATAATATGTAGTGGATTGTTTAATTATACCTTAATAGGATTAGGCAGTGTTCATAACTTTCAATCATTTAGTGAAAAATAGGGTTTCGTTTTTTGTAAACGCCTGAAAATTATCGCCAACATTCAACATTTAAAAAAAAATTTATCTCTCAAAACTATTGCACCAATATTTATAATTGAATTTTCCTCATTATTGTACTTTTATCAACTAAGAAATATTTATTGGCAGGTTTACATGAAAACTTTTTCGTTTGAAGCTATTCTATGATAGCTGTAGAATAGATCCTCAACGAAAAAAATTAAAAAAATTTAAAATTATTAATTTTCAAATTGAAATTATTTCAATTTTCAATGTTTTTGCAATCGAAGAAGTTTAAATATAATTGAGGACATTATAATTTTAACTGACGATTATAACAAAAGAAGACCACGGCAAAACCCGGAAGCCAATCAAAACATGAATGGAGTATTACCAATTTTATTCAAATATTTCAACATGAATTTTAATTTATTTTCATTATTAAAAATGGCCTTGTTGATGAGATGATTGAAACATTTTTTGAGAAGCTGATTATCAATGCAGATAATGATTTTTGAAAAATTTGAAATTGTATTGCATTTGTTAATTTGCTTAATCTTTGCCAACAAACAATAATATTGCGGAATCACTTTTCATTCATTATTTTCACTGTTTGTTCATATTCTGAATGATTTTTAATTTTTTATTCGTTCGTTCAACAAAAAAATTCTTAGAAACAAATGAATTTTCATACTGCTTTTGTGTATTATGAAGAAATTAGAAAGAATTATGAAGGATAAAAATAATTGACAACTATAGGACGAATATTGATGACAATTAATGGATTTTTTCAGTGGAATTTTTGCAATAGTTCTTTTAAATTCTGAATATCAGCAATAAATTTTGAGATATTCTAAAAAACGAACCTAGAATTGCTTATAACTTTTGAACTATTTGTTGGCGAAACTCAAAATGGCATTTGTTGACTAGATTATTATACATATTTCGGATCGATATCAATTGCCGAGGCGCTAATATAACACCCAGACCGATGCGATGGCGCGAAGTGACACAAGATGATTTATGTCCCACACCCGCCCCGTGTTACAAAGTAGCGCAATATTCGGTTAGATTAAACGCGACTTCTCCTCAGGGAGGAAGAAGTTCGAGGGAAAAGGCTTGTTTTCCAACAAAACTCCTTTCAACGCTAATGAGCGACATCGGTTTACTTTTAGAGGGTGGATTCACATGATATTTGTCGGTGAAATTCCCATATCGCCTGACGTTAGAAAATATTGAGAAAGGACACGTGATGCATGGATTAATGAAAATAGCGACATTTTTTTATATACTTGAAGAAATGTCATATGAACAATAAATATTTTACTGGAATAGAAATTTAATGAGACGGATAAATATTAATTGTTCTTGGTAACATTATCACTTCTCTCAAGTATTGAAAAATATTCTTTTTATTTGTGGAAAAGTTTTGACGTGAATCTTTCTGAAAGTGTCACCTGAACAAATTAAGGTTTGTAATGGAAACCTTATACATTTTTGGAAAAGAAAGGTTTCGGCTTTCTATTTCTCCATCTTTATACAAAAAAATAATAATTCTCTCATAAAAATATACCCCTTTCAACTCAAACAAGATATCTATGGCTGGGATTTAATCAAATATGCTCAATGTCATTACGTAGTATCATCGATGACATGAATAGCTTCAACTCATCCGTTACATGAAGTCGTAATTTTAAGAATTAATTAATCAAGTCTCTTATTCCGAAACATCGGATGTCCATCTGTGAAAATAACATGTAAGTGAAATTTTGCCTTTTTCGTTTACTAAATTGTGTAGCAATCCTGTGGATTATTTCTGATTCAAATCCATAACGAATGTTTGGAATACAAACTGAATAGAGAAAATGTTTTCTGTATAATTCAGCGTGAATATGAAAGTAGTTGTTTCAAAAATATTTTTCTTTCGTGTAAATTAATGTTTATATGAAAGTAGCTTTCAAGAGGGCTTTTCCTTTCAGTTTGTGTCAGAAAGTTACTCCTTTGTTAATTTTTTGAAATTTATTGCTTCCTTTCTTTGGAAGATCCCCCCTTTTTTTGTATAAAGATGGAGGAATAGAAAGTCAAAATCTTCATTTCCCAAGAATAATCTCAACTAAAAATATACCCTTTTCAATTTGAAAAAGATTCCTATTGCTGGGATTGAACAAAATGAGCGAATGAATGTCATTACGTACTGTCATCGGTGACATGAGTAGATTCAACTCATTCGTGACATAAAGTCGTAAGTATATGAATAAATTGAGTGCTTCATCTGATAATGTTATTCAGATGGGTACTGAAGAGGCAATGAGGTGTCTTATTCCAAAACATGGGATGTCCACCAGTGAAGAACACTGTTTCAGTATTCACTTGGAACTAAACAAAGCAAGAACAAAGCCAATGACGAGAGGTCAGGTAGATTACCACCCCGTCGTTGAGTCATGTAACTTCAGTTTCTAGTGGTTCTTGAAAAAAGTCCCTACTTTCTTTTCGCAGGAGTCGTTAAGGCGCAAGTCAGGAATCTCGGATCGTATAAGCAACTCCGTTGTCTGCAATGCGACTTCTTTCATTCAAATATACAAGGACATTGAACTAAGTGTATTTGATACTTTGGATTAGCCTGAACCGTTTATTTTTTATAAAAATTTACATACATTCAAAAAAACCAATAAAATAAAACAAAGTGTATTCATCACTATTGGGAAACTACAAGACGAGTTTGAAACAAGGGGGTGAGAAAACACTTTTTCAAAACGAACGTTTCGACAAACGACTTATATGAATTAGGAGAGTCGCGAAGCCTAACTATATTAGAATGAGTGATAATGCCTTAAATTGAAGATAAAAGAAAGTCAGAATAAGTCGTGACCTCACTTACAATTTTAGAATTATATCTATAAGAGTACCGCAGGTCAGCGTACTTGGTCCAAAACTCCTACGGAGATGCATCATCGGGTCATTACCTCGGTCATTACCGAGTCCACTTCACTACTATAAATGAATTAGATGGATTTGGCAAGCATATTCGTAGCAGCAACTTTGTTCTTCCTCGACAGTTTCGATAACTCAATCTGTCGGAGTTTATGCTGATACTTGCCGAGGAGATAGTTCTTCACTGCTGTTACCTCTTGTGAGTAGCGTTGTTCCACCACGAGGTAAGTTTATGTCCCTCCGATATCGTGATGATGCAGGAAATTTCATCCACTAGCTGCACATCCTCCCCGTAATCTCCGCCATATAAACCAAATAGGTAACCTTATGCCTCTGGTTCTCGGAGGTGCCACAGTTATATCCTCGTGTATTTATGAACGCAATAGTAATATGCACAAAACCTGAGCAAATGCAAGATGAGCTCATGTGACGTATCAAACGACTTGCGGTAATCGATCCAGGTTATAGAGAGGTTACACTTATACTGTATCGAATCCTGCGTTACATTTTCGTCCATGAACGGGTTTTCTTTCTATGCAGCGACTCCTCTCTTCGATCCTCTCTGCTCATATATCCGTTTGAATATTCGGTCAACTGCGGTGAGTAATCGTGTGTGTGTGAAAGATGCTCGTAAACAACTTATAACGCTAATTTGAGCATATAATCATCCCTCGACAAACCAATCCGTAATCGGCTGCTCGCCGTCCAACCATGAGTTCAAAACTTTGGAAAGATGGCACTGATAGTTGATAGTTTTTTCACAAATAAGTGTTCAGCTCATCTGGGCCTGGAGCAGCCTGGAACCCACAAGGGCTCTTCGATCGACATCCGGGTTATCAGGTTGTGCAATTCATTGCAATTTACACACGTTGTCCCGCAAACTTGATATGAGCCTCCATCTTGTGTACCCGCCGTTCAATCTTTCGAACCACCAGGCCTGGATTTCACCTTTCCGAAAGCGATTGAATAGCTGAATACACGTCGGTGTTAATTTTCCAGATGTCAGCCGCTTCTATAAGACATCATATCTATCTACAAGGCTATCATGCGTCCACTCATAGCGTTCTGTGTCATTGTAGTTGTCTTCTGTTGGAAAATCATCATAATAGACCACACCCTTGTCTTTGACCCCTAGACCGATGGAGTCGGTTGTGCAGGGGGACCCCTCCCTTGATTGTTGTGAAATAAGTTCATGGTCTATCGAGTGGTTACCACAATTCCTCAATAGATCCACGGCTAACATCGGAGTGGGGAAAGAGTTGAAAGTAACTTCTCCAGATGATGTCGAAGATGATCTTTTCGACCGATAGATCTTTAAGCAACTATTGTAAGTGTAGTAAATTCATCAGTTCCAAGAACAAAGTGACAATCTTGCATGTATGCATAGATTTGTAATATAAATCAGTGTAAAGTGGAAAATACGTTTCAATATGCAATGAGCTAGTTAATTTACGTTCAGTTTTACTGCTCGACTTATCCAACACACCACAGTAAATTTGATGATTTGAGATGATGAGTATAGTATTCTACACATATAATCACTACTGTGATGGCGTTTCTCAGCTGGCAACTCGGGAACTTTTTTGAAGAATAAACAATTCATGACAGAGAGACGAATTATCAAATTCAATCATTTAATATTTTCAGTTGGCTATTAGCCCATTGATCAGTATCCCAAACGGAACAATAATAAAGCAACAAATCCATAAAATATCACGAATTTGCATAAATCGCATTGTCCGAAACAAGCCACCCAGAAGTCGAATAAAAAAACAATTTCGAAAACGTGGCCAATGTACGGTATGCAAATTCGTCAGTCGAATAAAAAAAAACTCGTTGACATTATTTCGACTAAATTCACTTCATTTGTTAAACGCCGCACGCAATGACAAATGCCCAACAGAATGACACAATCATTCACGTGCGAAATGAATAATCATCATTGCGAACAAAATCATAAATTAAAAACGAAACAAAACTGTTGGATGTCACCGAAGTCGACCATCATGAATATCCATAGTAATGAATACACATCAATGTTATCCAATTCATTCATTTTAACAAAAGCTGGTCGGCTCATTTTCATACAAAAAATCGAATATTTACGAAGCAGACATGCCGAGGTGAATTTTCATTTTATATAGAAGTTATGTCAAATTAATTTGATATGACTTCTATATAAAGCGTTTATCTTAGAAAAACAAATAAATATACAAGATAACGAACAGCAACGTGCAAATAATCATGATCTCAATTATGTGGCGTATAAAATAAAGTAGTTAACAAAAATACCACGTGAAACAATAATATGTTAAAGAAATTTTTTTCATTTTATTGTTAATGTTCCAAGTTATATTGAAAATCATTGTAAAATATAAAAAGTAATACAAATTATGGATCATCAGAAAAAAAATTAATTGGCGCTCCGGGGCGACTTGATCGATTCCAGTGGCGCATTTGCTTTTTCAGCTGCAGGAAAACCCGGAAAAACCTGCAGCACCACATCATCTGAAGATCTTGATTTGCCAATGTCCTCTCTTTCATAAAACAAAATGTAGGGTGTCTCCAGAGGCTCCAATGAATTCAAAACATCACCAGAA
>WOGR01002122.1:0-18133 GCA_015342045.1 Leptinotarsa lineolata | reverse complement strand
TTACTGAATTTACAGTATTCTGAGTCTCCCGTTGATCACGTGTTTGTGGCATTTTATAAACCTGATGATTGACTATCGATATAACTGATAACACACACAAGTTGTATTAACAAATTCACACAGTTCTCTTCGATACGTCTGCTCTGATCGACAGTCGCGACACTTATATTGATGATTGCTCAAGATGTTGAAGCCTTCCAAATATTCGAGAATATGGTGGCTTACAGCTTTCTCCATGATTTTTGATATCACTGATAACTGGTCTATAGTTGTTTGGCAGATTTTTCTTGTCCTTTTTGGGAATAGGCTGAAGGTGAGCAATCTTCCAACAAGAGAAAAAACCCTTCTTTGTAAGACAGGTTGGAAAGTCTGCAAAATACTGGCGTGAGTTCATTGGCACACTTTTTGAGTACAATGACGGGTATTTCATCAGGATCAGATGCCTTGTTGATATTGAGCTGTTTCGAAATTTGTCTGACTGGACGTTGTCAAAAAGTAATTTCCGGTATCGTGGATTCTAATGGGTGGTGCCTTTCCCAGAAAATCGACTGTGGAGTGGGACGCAAAATGTTCAGGTAGCAGATTTACTTTTTCTATGGCTGTTGCTGCAATTGAACCTCCCGCTTGTGTTAGTGGTGGAGTTATGGATTTTATGAAGTTTTGAATATCAGCTTTAGCGACCGACCTGTTGGGATTGGCAAGTAGTTTATCCCTAATCATCTGATTGTACAGTTTTTTGCTTTTATTTTTTCATAAGTTTGCAGCTGTTGCAAGCATCAACAAATTTAGATCGGTTTTCGGTACTCGGATTCTTGTGCCATTGCCGGTAGGCGAGAGTTATGGAGGCAACAGCTTGCTTGCAATCTTTGTTGATCAAAGATTTGCCAAGATTTGAAAAGTGTCATGCGAGGTTGAGGATTTCGCAGTAACTTTCCATTTTTCGTATAATAACTGTGTTTGGTGACATTTTCCATGAAACGATTTGGGTTTTGCCTAGCAGATGTTAAACATTTCAAAATAAAGATTTTCAAAGTTCATATTGAATTTTAAGCCTTATTATTTTTTTCTGGGCAATCAAAATTCGCGTAAAATCCTCCGCTCAACCCCAAATTCTAACATTGAAAATGATCAACATTGATTATGAATATCCCATTGCATAATAAATGTTCAATGTCCCTGATTCATTTAATGTTGATTTCAGCTGATATATGGCATAGTCGGTACACTTTATTAATCTTTGAGCATGTATGATTTTCTTGTTCATCCCAGTTAAGATTAGCATTCAAGTATCAGTCCTAAAATGAAATTTTTTCATCGATACTGACTCGATAGAATCTAAAATGAGTTCTTTGTCATCACGCACTGAATTATTCGACAATAATTTTTGATGTGCATAAAAGTTGATCAACATTTTGTTCCGATGAAGTTATAGTGGTGTCATCAGCAAATATTGTAATAAACCCATCTACTTCACAATAGCAATTCATTTCCTCATTAATTCCGACATTCGAATAATTTCTGCCAACTTCATTCTTCTTAGTTCGTATATAACGTACGTACTAATTTATTATATGAGTGATCTCATCAAGAGAAAATAATTTTTTCGTCAGTTCATTTGAGTTTTTGAAAAAAAAGGTTTTCCTTCATATACTCAAAAAGGGTTCTCCCTGCTGTTTAAGTAATTGAAGAGATCAAACATTAGTAAATTTGGATACATACATAAAAATCATATATATAATAGACATTGATTTGCATCGTCTCGCAAATTCAGATCATGGTTCCATGAGCACAGCAAACCGTGGGAATGGTCGTTTCATAACTCTCAGATGATCACAGATCTCAGATGGATCAAATTTTTGAAGGATAATTGTTTTATCCATTTCTTTGGGTACAATCACTGTTTTCCTTTCATTTATGTAATCATGTGATTAGGAAGTGGTTATTGTTGGTTGAGTTTGAGTAGCTCTGAAGCAAACTCCGCTAGTGAGTACCACAAACTCCTATAACATCCATTTTCATCTCTTGTACTACTTTGTATTTTCTAGTGAAGCCGATTTATTATTTTCATTAGTGAAAATACCGCGTGAGGCAAGAACCATCTGCTGAGTAATCACCTGATTATGCATCTATCAAACGTTTTCTGTTGTTAATAAATATTTTTCAGCAATAGGGAGTCAAAAGAGTCGAATGAACTGCGGGATTACATAGATTAGGTGTTTTTGTGAATTCGAATTTGGTAAATAATCTGCACGCTAGTCACGTTTGATGAATGAAGTATTTTGCCATAGTTTGCGGATTTTTTCATTCATCGTTTTAACTGACTAATATTGACAAGTATCTCAATTTCATCCAGTTTTCACAACAGAAAAATGGAATGAAATGAATAACATTTATCTGTACCCTTCACGTCGTACCCAATGATGTTAGAGCTCATTGTTTCCTGTTGGATGTTGAGATTACCTGATATATTATGTAACTCGTTTTTTTTTCTGACAGATTGCGTGTTCTTGTGAGTATTCATTATCAGATTGGTTTGTTCCCATTAATCATTTCACGTTCAAGTTGATTACTTTTTGAAATGAATGTCACAAGTAATGTATTTTTTATCTCGATCACTTACTTTTATCTGACAGCAGGATAACATGCATATAAAATATTATTCCAAGAAGTAGCTGCCAATCTGTACAATAGATATCAATAAAAGCTCATCCAATATTGGAGACATATTCTCTGATTTGAAAAATTTACAAATTTATTGATTTTCATCAAGTCGAGTGAAATAATGTCACCCGTAGTCCCGTTTTCAGGGGCTCCTTTCACTGATCGACTTTCTATAGATGCATTTTTTCAAAGTCTATCAGATACAATCGTTGAGACCATCACCTCTCATTTGATTTTCCACTTCCATAATTAGTTCAAACCAGAGCGCATTGGTGCTAGGATACAAATGTATAGCTGAACTCGACTGTCTTTTTGAAATGAGTATTGATTTCAAACACTCTTCACGACGCACGTCTGGAGAAGTGTTGCAGTTCTGGTGTCTGGAATCAATATTCATCTTGGATTTTGGTTGAAGGTATACGGTATATTTAATACCACTATCATTAAAGTCCATGATGGAAAAACACATTAGAAAAACCTCAAAAACTAATATACCTCTTTTTTGTCAGGCAGGTATACACAAATCCAACTGTATTGTGGAGATTCAGGTCCGATCAAAAGTTTAATTTTGTAGTTGGAGTTCATCTGATGATGTGAAAACCATCGCGTGATCTTTAGTTGGAAGCTGGTTGGATTTTTGATCATGATACAAATGAACATGATTTTGATGTAGACTTGATTGTTTCTATGCCGGTAGATGCCGTAGTGTTATCGTTATCCTTGCTCATGACTGCGCTAAATCCGCTCTTGTCAAACCCCGATACATACGACCAGAAAAATTGCGAGCGGTTTCAAAACAGTATCATTTCCACTAGAAAACAGACATTAATGAATGATTCCGATTAAATTAAAAATTGGACTAAAATAGTATAGAGAATTCATTCTATATTCAAATTCGTAAATTTTCACTCATGCAAATAATTTAAGCACTCACTGAAAAACATATTATTTCTATTCAATGCATATCCGAACTGTAATTTTTTTAAAAATATTCTTCAAGATGTCGATGCGAATAATTCGGTCAATAATTCAATAATAATACATAACTTTCTTCTACTCTCTAAACTATTTTCACAGAATTATTTGAGATTGCCTGCAGTTCAAATATGAGCAACTCTTTTATTTGTAAACAATTGACAATAAGTGGGCGAGTGAAGTTTTGATTCTGAATGAAAATGATTGTTTCGAATAAAAACTTCGCACTACTTAAATTTTGTAAATAATTTTTTTTTATTCGATTGATAATGGATCTTTTCATTAGATTGAGAAGTGTTTGGAAATGAATTAACAAATATTGGAATGAAACACTGTATGTTTTGTCTTTATTTGATTTGTTGGTCGTCGTTTCATCGAAACGAGTAGTTAGACAAAGAGTTTATATTCCAGAAGATGTTAATCTTAATATTTTACAAAATTCATAACAAACGATATCTAAATTGACGTGTTTTTCGCCTACGGCAAATTCTCCCTGCTAAACGAAGTACTAGGGGTGGGAAGTTTTAAAATGAAGGCAATGTATGTTCAAGCCTCTATGCAATGAAAGGCTGAATCTGTTTCATTCAATAAAAAGCTTTGTCAGCTATATTTAGAATATAATGAATATGAACTAGTTTTCAATAGTTTCAACAATTTCATTCATCTTCAATTCACTTCGCAATATAATTGTGTTGAAAAATTGAATCAAAGGTTCATCCAATTCCCATTCAGTAGAAACAAGCGGAATGGAAAGAGCAGGAATATAAAATCACGAACCATATATAAACTGCTAATTTGATTACCTCCGTAGAAAGAATACAGCTCCACAGTTTCAATTTAGTCTCATTTACATGCAAAGTGACCAAAGTGATATTGGGGTTCTCTTTATGCCTCTCTAGTTTCACCAGACCCTTTGTGTTTTATAGGGTTGTTTCAATGAAAAGTTATTATTTTTGAGTGATACGTTGTAATGCTGAACACTTTCAGAAAATAAGTGAAAAATTCTGAATGAGGTGCACACCAGTTGAAAAAAAACTTGCATGTGTGACATGACAAATAGTTGTAGGTTTTTGCAAAAGAATTCATATTTCAAGTCAGAAACACGAAAAGAGAAGAAGATGAAAAGAAAAAATGACAAAAAAGACAAAAAACGAAAAGACAAACAGATAAAGAGACGAATAGATAAACAAACGAACAGAAAAACAAACAGACGGAATAACAGAATAACATTTGCATGTTTTGATTTTTTTAGCTTTTCAACTTTTAGCTAATTTTTCTGAATACTAAAATATCAGCCACACGAAAATAGAAAAGAGAATTAATTAGAATAGAACGAAACCCGTTTCGATCTGTTTCGCCACGGAACGGGACAGAGCGAGAAGAAACGGGATGGAATAGACGTGATTGAATTAGAATGAAAGAAATGGAAAGAAACGTGCCGAAACGGTATGGGATGAAACTGGACGGGTCTGTACGAATCGGAACGAAACGGGACGGGACGGGACGGGACGGGACGGGACGGGACGGGACGGGACGGGATGGGATGGGACAAAATGTGATGGAATGAGACTTGGCAGAACGAGGCAGGATGAAACAGAATGGGATAGAACGGAATGAGGAGCGATGTGAATAAGGCGCAACAAAATTTGACAGGATGGAGCAAGACGGTGTAACTGGTCTCGATGGTTTGTCTCGGGGACCGACGCTCAAAATACCTGCATGCTTGCAGCTACGTTCGAAGTGAAGATGCTCGTGGGTATATACACTATAGGTGAATGTAATCATTAACGCAAAAGAACAAATATTCGTTTCATAGATGACGCACCGCAACGCAAAACTGTAACATCCGCATGCGCATATCGAATTCACTCTGTCAAATCATGTTTTGTTGGTTTTCTATTCATAAAACCATTACGGGTGTATATATTTTCATCCCTCACTCATGGTAATGAATTGAAAAAGAATAGAAAAACAGTAATTGCACGATCGGTCAAATACAAAGAGATTTTGAATGTTTGAAAATGATTGTCAATAATAATTACCCTTTATTATCCACTTGTTTATTATTATTGGCAAGTGCGCCGATCATAAACAAACTGCCAATTGTTGAAAACAGAAATTTCGTGCTCTGATTGGTTGTCCGTAAGGAACAGTTCCGCAAGAGATGAAACATGACCATCTATCACGTTACGGACAACGATTATGGACATAATCGTTGCGTTACGGATACGTCGTTGCGTATGCGGAGTGCCATTTATAAATGAAAGCATGTTAATCTGAATCTTTATGTTTTTACGGTACGGTGGGCGTTAGCGGTACGGTTGCGTTACGTAATCTATAAATCAGCCTTTTTAAGCGCTCATGTCGTACACGAATTATTTAAATTAGATGTTCACATTAGTATTATTTTTGTTGACTTTTTCACAAATCCAACATTTTCAGAAAATGCCAATTGAAATGAATTAATTTTAATAAGATAAAACAATACTAAGCGGCATTTTTTTATTCAACAGCTTCTCTCCAGTCAAATGAGTATGAGGCATGCCACGCCAAATCGACTACTTTTTACCCCGACCACCGTATAGAAGTAAACACAAATAAATTAACTCTCCGCCATATTTGGTTTAATATTCCCATCTCTTATTCTACGCCCAGCCGATGTATCTAAGGCGTGAGAGCAAGTGAGCCAAGAATAGTTCTAGCCTGCACGCCGATACAGCCCGACAAAAAATGAAATCCATACTTGATTTAGCTGAAACTTTTTTATCTTTTTTTTTGTCTCATCAAAGATGCTTTTCAAAATGTTTTAAAATTGTTCACCCAATCAAAAAAAATGTTTAGAATTTTTTAAAAAGAAGGCTTTACAATTTTGAAGTGGCGATAATTTTGTGCAAAAATCAACTCATCAGGAAGTTTTTTTTTAATTTTTGGTTTTGTACGTACTTAAAAAAAATAAATCAAAAATATCCAAAGCGGTAATCATTGTTTAATTTTCAATTTTTGGAAAAAATCGAAATTTTTTCCGTGATTACCATGTTCAATATTTTTTTCGTTCTCTTATAAAAATCTTTGACATATTTTATGAATCCTCAAATTTTTTCAGAGAGGTGTTTTGTCATTTTCTATTATTTTTATCGATTGAAATTTTTTTTTTCTTAAATTCAGCTTATTTCACATAAAGCCACTCTGAAAAAATTTGAGAATTCATGTTGCACCTTAAAATTGAGAAAAAAAAAATTTGAAAAAATAATTTATTTATAGGCGGCAAAAATTGAATGGCCTACGGGCGGCAAATCTGTAAATCTGCCACTGGGCTGCTAGAGGATCCTGACGTTGAGAAAAGCGGAACGCATTTGCTTAGCAGTAGAAAAGTCAAAAAAGCAAGCTCATGAGATATCCAATGATGTGAAGGAAGTGCATGCAATGGGCACCAGTGCAAACACAAGCTTCAGGTCTAGAAAAACAGGTATGGGTAGAATTCAACCACATCCACATCAAAATCCCTATTATGGAACAGGCGCATCTGTTTCCAGCACCTACAGTTGGATTAAAACTAGCTTGGCAGCAACTTCCCATTATTATAGCTGTTACAAATGTGGTATGACGCATCAAGTTTCAATCACCAGTAAAATGTGTAGAAATAATCAAGGTATACATATATGGTATATAATACTGAAGATGATCATGGATTTGATGTTATTTCTGACTGTCATAATGATAATAACGTATTCATTGGTATGCTACATAATAATTCAGTTAATGAAAATAAAAAACAATGGAAAATACGGATGTGGGTAAATGAATCTGCAAATGTTGAATTTAAATTAGATACCAGTGAGTGAGAAAAACAAGTATTAAGCTTACAAATTACTCAAATGAATCTATACCAGTTCTCGGAGAGTCAGTTAGGATGTCAATATAAAAATATTCAACATTTTCATCCATTTGTTATTGTAGATGTAGATTCTTCTGCATATATTCAATTGAAAGAATCTACTATACCGGTTATTCATGCTGCTCGAAAAATCCCCTTTCCATTGATTGAGAAATTCAAAGTTTGCTTGCAGAATTTGGAGAATAAAAACATAATATGTAAAGTGAATTATCTAACAGGTTGGGTGAATTCCATAGTCTTAGTTTTGAAAGAAGATATGTCTTTGAGAATATGTTTGGACCCCAAAGATCTTAATAAAAACATTCGCAGAGAGCATTTTCCACTTTCTACTTTTGAAGAAATCACCTTAAAACTTAAGGGAGCTAGATATTTTTCGATACTGGATGCGATGTCTGGGTTCTGGCAAATTATATTAGATGAACATAGCTCAGATTTGTGTACTTTTGCAACTTTCTTTGGTCGGTTTGAATTTTTGCGCTTACCGTTTGGGATTTCTTGCGCACCCAAAGTTTTTCATAAGAAATTCAAAGAAATTTTCGATATTGCTAGTGTGGAAATTTATGTAGACGATTTATTGATCTGGGGGACAAATAAAAAAGAGCATGATGAACGATTACAGGCAGTATTGAAAATTGCGAGAAAAAATAACATGAGATTTAATGAAAATAAATCTAAAATGTATGTAGAAGAGATTATGTATGTGGGTCATAAAATTTCCCAATCGAGTTTCACAGCTGTCAACTCCAAAATAAAAACAATATCAGAAATGCCTCCTCGAAAAAATAAAGAGGATTTACAACGGTTCTTAGGATTAGTTACTTATGTTGGCAAATTCATTAAAAACTTATCTACTATAACTACTC
Source organism: Leptinotarsa lineolata (assembly GCA_015342045.1). Taxonomy (NCBI): domain Eukaryota; kingdom Metazoa; phylum Arthropoda; class Insecta; order Coleoptera; family Chrysomelidae; genus Leptinotarsa; species Leptinotarsa lineolata. The sequence continues at coordinate 9,739 of WOGR01002122.1, read as the reverse complement.
CCTTGAGAAAGTTGCTTCAAAAAAATATTGCTTGTTCTTGGGAATTGCAATTGAAATGTTGAAATCATATTCGATTAGTCGTTCTATTTTGCAGTATTATGACCCTGAAAAGCCCATAACAATATCAGCTGGTTCCTCAAAAAGTGGAATCGGAGCCTTTTTGATGCAAAGTGGTTTGCCGTGTATGTACGCTTCGAAATCACTATCTGATGCTCAAAAAAACTGGGCTCAAATCGAAAAAGAGCTGTATGCTTCAGTATTTTCACGTGAAAGGTTTCATCAATTTATACTTATTTGGAAAAACTATTACTCAAGAGACTGATCACAAAGCTCTCGTTCAACTTTTTAAAAAACCTCTTAGTGCATTTCCACCCCGACTATAAAGAATATTCTTAAGGTTGCAACGGTATGACATGAATTTTGTTTATAAACCAGGAAAAGACTTAGTAATTGCAAACGCTTTATCTAGGAATAAATTTTTTACCACTTTTACTCATAACTAAAATGTACATTCATGCAGTAAATCAGTAAAGACATCAATAAAATCATTTTTTAGCTTTGTTTATTTTTCAGAAGTAGTAAGAAACAAGAGGAGAATGATTCATAAAAGCTTCATCTACTATATACTACAGGGATTAGAGGATTTTGTCTTGCAAAAATCGGTAGGAGTTATTATTTTCACAAATAGGTGTAGTATGACATAATGAACCTAATTACACAAAATACTTACAAATAAGACGAACGAAAGTGCCGCCATTTTGCGAAAAACGAGTTTGGGCCTGTATCTCCGTAACCGTGCACTTGAAGTTCACAATTATAAGGACCTTTATTATAAATAATTAAATTTCCTCTTTTTTTGTTGAACATTTAGTTTCGTATCACTTACCGTTCACGATTAATAAGATTATTACTGTTTGTTTATTGACTTTTTTACCGATATTTCTTCAGTAATTATTCAAACAATAAATTGCTAATAACTAAACTTTCAAATCGATAAATTTTCTACAACTTTTATTTCAAACTTTTTCCTCTAAAATTGATATTATCGAAGTTATAACGCGTTAATTTGAAAAATCCTGTGCCTGGGCGGTTATCGCCAGCTGGGCCTGAACATTTTGAAATGATGTTTTGTATGAGTTTTCCAACATGTCGATCGAAGCAGACATGGGGCTTTTCTTTCCGACATATACATAGAATAAGAAAGAATAATATGAACCATGTGGTTACAACTCGCAGGAGAAAGTGGAGGATGTGGAAAAGGAAGAAAGTGCAGTTTCGGATAATAGCGTTGGGAATATTTGAAATATGTTGTATATATTTGCTTATATCTATTCGTTTGGTGAATAAAAAGCAGAAAAAATTATTGAGTGTGGAATGGAAAGAAAAACAAAGTTATTCTTAGCTTGGAAAGTATGTATTTAGATCATGATAAACTTGTTTGAGAGAGAGAGAACAGAGTTGATATCTGACATTGAAGTGAATTTGTTATTTTGATCATTGTAATAATGTGTGAACAGTTTATTATAGATATGTATGGTACATCAAAGAACTGAATGAGACTTGCTATTTTGGGAATTCTCTTTTTGAGTAAAGGTTTGAGATTGGATCAGTTATAATTTTTTTATATATTTTGAAAAAACATTAATAATATACTTGCCTGTCTCCTATTTTCTAGACTAGGTATTTTAAATTAATTCCGTAGTGCTACTGATCTAACTGTATCAAAGTCCGAGTATACTTCATATTGTTCGTAATATAAATATCTGTTATGAATTTTCTCCAATCTATTTTTGTGAATAATATGAGAAGGATGCCAGACACAGACCATTTTCTGTGATGCCAGACTACAGCCCTATATTCAAGTTTAGGTCTGGCAAAACTATTATGTAGTGTAGTATTCGCTTCAGTGTCATTGAAATAAATTTTACATGTATTTTTGAATAAATTCCCCGTTTTCCCACTCGTTTGTTTTATTATGCCATTAGTTTATGAATTAATTATTTGATAATAATGGAGGAGTGATTCGAGGTAAAGTAATATTTAATTGTCAAAAAGAAAATACAAATTAAAAAATATTTCATTGGGTAATCGTGTTTTCTGCAGGGAACGTAAATTATTCATCATTTATCAAGTCAAGAAAATACTATAATTCATATTTTTTGAATATTTATCGAAACTTCATCGTTCTTATTAACCTTATACTCGGTAGTATAACATTGAACACGTTGTACCTTCGAAAATATTAACTTTAGGAAAAAAGTTTGAATTAAAAGTTGTAGAAAATGTATCGATTCAAAAGTTTGATTATGAGTAATTTACTATTTAAACAATTATTAGAATAGATATCGGCAAAAAGTCAATAAACAAACAGTAATAATCTTATAAATCGTGAACGGTGAGTGATACGAAAAAAAATATTGAACAAAAAAGATAGGAAATTTAATTATCTACAATAAAGACCCTCATAATTGTGGGCCTCAAGTGCATGGTTACAGAAATACAGACCCAAACGCTTTTTCGCAAAATGGTGGCACTTCTGTTCGCCTTATTTGCAAGTATTTTGTGTTTTTAGGATCATCACGTTATACTGTTCCTATCTTTGAAAAAAATAACTTCTGCCGCATTATGCCTTATGGACAAGAGTAACTCGCTCCTTTATATTACCTGTACTAATATGACATCGTCATAGATATAATATATATTCCTAATATATTATAATATCCATGAACATCGTTGGTTGAATAAATAGATATTATAACAGTGTAACACACTTAAGATGAAGATATCCCTGTATTTTTGTCATTTTTGAAAGCAAAGACTTGATTTTTGGTACAGGCATAGACCTTCATGGACCGCACTTTTCGCAATACTTAGCCTGAGTAACAGCCTCAAACCCAGCCTACTGCGGTCTCGCGAATAGGGAAAATTCTCGATATTTCGTTTCGCGTTGGAGATACCAACATAAGTTACCTGAAAAAGTTGCTTAGAAATCGAATTTTGCGTTGAAATTCGGTATGTAGGATTAAATCGATTTCTAAGCTACTTTTTCAAATAACTTATTTCGGTATCATCAATGTGAAGAAAAATATCGAGAATTTGCCCTTTTCGCAGAAACGCATTAGGCTTGAGGCTGTCACTCGGGCTAAGTATTGCAAAAAGTGCGGCCCATGAAGGTCTATGCCTGTACCAAATATCGAATATCTGCTATCAAAAATGACTAAAATACAGGTGTTTTCATTTTTAGTGTGTCACACTGTATATCTATGGGTAAATGTCAATATTGAAATCTAAAGTGTTCTGTCGTTTCGTGAATCTATTGATTTCTCGATTTTATTAATTTTATATATCTATGCTTGATTGTTGGTTTGCTTATTTTAAGATTTTTTTGGGCTGTCAATAAATTTCTTCTTGTAGGAAAAATTAATTCAAAATGTCACTGATATTCAGGTAACCCAAACGAACACATTCTTTTAATATTAAGTTATTGATAGTATATTGTGCTTGTATTATATTCAGTTTTCACATTATGTAATGATTTTAGGTTAGCAGGCAAAAGATGTACAAACCAATTTTTAAAACATGACAGAAACTGTTTGATGCCTTTTGTACGACCAGTCACTCTTAAAGCCAAAGCTGCAGATGTCGTTAAAGAAGAAGGTCACGATGAACGTAATATGAAATTAGGAAGACCACAGTCTCCACATTTGACAATATATTCACCTCAGCTGACCTCCATGTTGTCAATTACTCACAGATTTACAGGTGAAAGATGTGAATATAGTCATAACTTATGATAAATAGCAATACCTTTTACAGGAATGGCATTGTCTGGATATGCAATTGCTTTGGGACTAGGTGCTGTAGTACTTCCTGAATCTATCCCATGTTATATTGACAACTTAGAATGCATGGAATTAGGTGAAACAGCAATTGCATCTTTAAAATTTTTACTTGCTTTTCCCTTAACTTACCATTTCTGGAATGGTATTCGTCATCTTCTTTGGGATACTGGAAAGTTTCTTAGTATTAGAGAAGTATATGTCACAGGATATATAATGCTGTCATTAGCATTAACTTCAGCTATAGTTCTTTCCGTGATGTGAAGTATGAAATAGTTTTTGATAAATTTTATTATCTAATATAACCTATTTATTGCTAATAAATATTTTTTTTTTGTTTTGGATTCCTGAAATAATTTACAACTTTTCAAATACAATTTTACAGAAGTGTAAGAATAAAATAAGCACGATAGTTCGTTTTACATTTCAATAAACTTGGTTACTTTTTTAATACTATAGAGTGAGCATTCAACCAAGGTTTTTGTCAAATCAACAAACCTATTAAAATTTATCATTTTGATAAAACTTGGTACAGACATACATTTTACAAAATAAGGAATATATAGTAATTTTTTTTTCAGTGAAAATTTACCCAAATGGCAATTGCTCATCTCCTAACTGAGATATGGCCTTGGGGTTGGGCATTATTTTCAATTTCTACATACACTTTCATATGTAGTATACTGCAAGCTCATGCAAAATTTTCTAGGGATCATGTGATACCTTATGAAAATGTATGATTTGTATAGTCCTGAAATAGCCTTATGTCATCAAGTTGTAGGTAACGCACCAGGAAGGTAATTGGCCGAAAGTTCTTTAATGGTTTTCATAAATTGAGATACTAATTACGTTTGGGATCTTTTTTAAACAAACGCTGTACAAAATAATGAGACGGGAAAATCATAAAATTTTCATTTTCCGAAAAGTGTCCTCTAGAAACGTGATAAATTCTTATACGATTTTGATAAAATTTGTTTTTTATATGGAACACTGTTATTTATTTAGTTTATTATAGATTTATTGGTTTATTAGGCGGTAAACGTAGAGTAAACCATACAAGAATAAATGACTTTGAAACCCAATTCTATTAGGGGGTTGATTATATATTTAATGCCCCATAAAACCTTGACAAAATAAATGACCACTTTTGAACAAAAACTAATTTCACAAAAATCGTACATGAGATAAGATAATTTTATTGACCAATTGGGTACAAAATTGTACATTTGGCAAATCATAATATATACAGTAAACAATACCACCACAATATATCATATGAATCTTATTCTTTACAATTAAAAGACATATACCTATCAGACCCACAATACAGAGACATTTAACGGTTACAATCATTCAGGAATTCTTCACAACTGTAATAACATTTGTCTAGTAAGAGATTTTTAATGCTCCTATAGAGTAACTTGTCCGATTTAATTTGTGTAATAGCTGACGGCAGTGCATTGTATAGGCTGACTGCATTATATAGTGGTGATTCCTTAAATTTGGAGGTTTTGTGTCTTGGCACCCTTAATAAATTGCCGTTACGCGTTGGATATTCATGACATGATGGGGTTTTTTCAAGCAGTTACTCATTTTTTCTGGCGTAGTTCACACATTTATATATGTAGAAGCAAGGCGCTGACAGAAGCCTTTCTCTAATGAATACTTGCCTAAAACTCTCTAAGTATTTCATGTCAAATAACAGTCTCACTAATCTTTTCTGTAATACAAAGATCCTGGTGAAGTTTTTTGCACTTTCCCAAGACATTGGGAGATGTGTGAATACGCCATTGCATAGTAGATACTCAGCAGACTTGACCTGCTTATACATCGCTTCATCTGTTTTATTGCAAAATATGCTTTGTTTAATTTACAACTTACACTATCAATATGTAAATCCCAAGACAGTTGTTCATCCAAAACTGTACCCAAAAATTTTGCATCAGTTACAACATCAATATCAAGTGAGTCGCATATGTGATCTGGAATATTGCTCCTCCTGTTGTAGAATCTGATGGAAACAGATTTGGTAGTGTTTAGGATGAGGTGGTTGACACCATTCTGAGAATTTTTCAGTCACACAGCTAATTTGATCTATACATATTTTGAGATTGCTTCCTGATACAGTGATAGTCGTATCATCTGCAAACATTGTGATTTGACAATTTGCTAAGTATTCAGGCAAATCATTAAAAAAATAAGAAATAATGGGGGTCCGAATACCGATCCCTGGGAACACCTGAGTTTACGTTGAAGGATTTGGATAAGACGTCATCATACTTCACTATCATGTGAAAATTTTTCATGTAGGTTATGTGGAAGTTGGAACACCATTAGCAATTCTGATGAGACCATGTCGAAAGCCTTGGTTAAGTCGAAGAAAATCGCGAATACAAAATGGCTAGAATCGACTTCTGCGATTTTGAGTGACAAATTACATATAAGTGGAGGATGATGGGAATTTTCTGGAACTAAAATGTCGACAGTCTTCAGTAACGTACTATATAGTGGTGATGAGATCAAGGGTAACTCCTCTATCGTTGATTATTTCATTGGACTGGAAAAGATTGAGGAAAGCACATATGTTGGATATCATTTCAACAGAATCAATCTCAGAGTGAGTAGCTCAAGGCAGAGGAAAAACAACGGAGCAATAATCACTGATTGTTGTATGAGCTGCCCTATATGTGGGTTTTGTACAAGTTTGAATGAATCGTTATTTACTGATAATAATATACCCTTGTCGGTTCTCACCTGTAAAAATCTTCATAGTATCTTCCCTTGTAATCTTTCTGCAAGCACTCTCTCATGTGTAAAGGAAATTCTTCCAAGTTGGTAGCTTCGTAAAAAGTTCTGGAGAAGAGAACAATGGTCACTTCATGATTGCTACCGTTCTTCTTCCATTTCATGAATAAATCTGCCAAAAAGCCGTTGACAGCCTTCTCGAAATATAAATCACCATAAATGTCGAAGTCCCACATTTCTGAGGACATCTGCAGAAATAGGTAAACCATCGAGGTAGAGGAACGAAAGACCACTTTGGTCTCATCCGTGATTACACCACAGGCTACTCTGTCGCCCTGAGCCCACATTTCGTAAACTTGGCATCTTACAGCACCTCCACAAAACTCTATTTTTTTGTTCATATAGGCACAAGTGTTGACCTGAAAAAATTTGTTTACTAATATTTAGTATTATTAATTTTTTTTCACCGTAGTGTGCGCTGGTCAGGCCCTATCCCCCGAAGCCCTGATACATTCGGGAGAGCGCGCCAGCATTATCAACCAACGACCACTCCCCACACCGTGGGGTAAGTGATCATTGGGTCCGAGAATCATGTGCCCTGAGTGAACGCAATGAGCCAAGAATGACAGCCTTCTGCATCTGTCCGGCTAAGATTTCTCAACCGAACAGATGCAGATTATTATTATTATTATTATTATAATCATCATTATTATCATTATATGAAACTCAACCCTCCAAAACCTCCACCACCTAAGGTGACAGATCAACAAAGTTTACCATAACTATAAAATATCACCAATTCATTATAATGTTATCTCAAGAACGCATTCTAGAAGCACAGTAGATTTATGAAGACTATTGAATTTATTAACAAATCTTGATATCAATTCAACTCACAAGTGTACTTTGGGTACCCACTTAGCACACTGCTGGAGACTCGGTAGTATAAGGTATCGTTTCCTATGAAGTTGAAGGTTATTCGACCCAGAATCTCTCTCCGACTATAGTCTGCAAAAAGTACTAGCTCTAGCCTTTGAACATTTAGGAAGTTACAGCTGGCGATATGTAAATGTAATATTACGAAACAAACTGATTCGTCAACGTACCTAATGGTGGTGTGATAATCATTTAGGTAATTACAATTCATTGAAGTGCCTAGTTTCTTTTTTGGTTTCGTCTTAGATCATCCATATCGTTTCAGTTTTCTGAAACAATATGAATGTAAATTGACAGCCTTTTATGTAATGATTTTATAGTAAATTTCGATGATTGTGATCATCACAAAAGCCATTCTCAAAGAAAGGGATGGAAAAGCAATTCTGACTGCTAATTTTCCTACCAGTATGCTACTAAAATATTCATCGTATTCTAGCCAATCTCCTAGAATATCCAAATCATACACATACAAAAAAATCGAATCAACTGAAAAAAGCCAATGACAGTAATGATATTATTATTGGATGAGTTAGAAATATGGTCGTTCCTGGTAAGAATAGAGAATTTCGACAAAAACAAAGGTGAGCCTCGACAAACGTCTCGCGAGCAGAAATTTTTCATGACATAATAAAAATATTTATTCGTAAAGGATATCCCGAATAAGAATAATACCATTTAATTTCTTGACAAAATCAACCTGAAAAAAGTATTCGAGAGTATTTCCAATTTTTGTTATTTCACTACTGGTAACGAGAAAATCATTACCAGTAGATATTGTCTTCACATATGTCAACTGTTTCACCCCCTTATACGTACACTACAAGTTCATAGTAATGAAACTACCTATTCCAATGAAAACGTCGATGTTCCACCATTCAATGTAGTAATGTGTTCCTGTAACGATTTAGAGCTCCATTGACCTTGACAATAACGTATCGGCCTGTTAATCACCGTTATATACACTCGAACCATTTCTTGACAATCGATGTTATTTCTGTCGACATTGGAGTGTCCAGCGATAATAGATCCATCGATAAATTCTCTTTATAGTACGCGAATTCATGCAACGCATTCGTACCACATTGCAGACCTTTTCATAGGTTTGATTTGTGGCTGGAGGTGTATCGCGGTCGCTGTACTGGTCAGCTTATTATCTAGATGCGATGATCGCACGGTATTTGTTTCTATAAGCCTGACATATACTAATACAGCCAATTTCGACCGATGGCCGAGGAATTCATTTCGGTCGGAAATTGTTGGGAATAACTGCACGATGTCGAAGAGAATGGGGTATTTCATCTATTTGATAATTGGCTTTATGGGAACTCGTAGTAATTTATTAACGTTCCGTTGGGCTTTGATTTAATTTATCAGGATACAATCAGTTATTTGGAATATGTTAGCGGTGAGAGTTGAATTCTCCAAACGAGATCATTTGATCTGAAATTTTAAAGCAACCATTTCAAATAATTATGTTCTTGAGACTTTTGCAAGTCTTACATCGATACATTTGGCAAGAAATGACAATAATAGCAGTGGAATCAGAATATAATATTTACTATCTTTATTTAGCAAAATTGTTTAAAAAACTGTTTTCATTGCAAATGTAGAGTTAATATATCCTCAAGTAAATAACATGGACACCAAGAATAATTGTCACTATTGTCGATGGTGAACTGATCCAATCGGAGTAAAAACTATTTTGAATTCAAGGAAATACACTTGGAGTAAAAAAACGAGTGTGCCTTAAATCACACGACTGAAGTAAAACTTCTTTAGCTGCATACAGGGTGACCATTTGAAAACTTATAACCAAGGAAAACTCATTACAAAAACAGAATTGAGAATTCACAAAACAAGAACAAGACTTTGGGGCAAGTTATTAACACAAAACTCAATAGAAATCACACCAAAAATGAAATAATATCGAATCACAATAATCAAATTGTAGAAAATGAGACATCTCTGACTTATTTGCCACTCACTATTCTACCTCAGTCCAACATAAACTCATTTCTCATTTCGAAACTCTGTCCAATGAATGCACCAGCACTCTGAAAATAAATAATAACTCTATGTTTTTCCTACCCGTAACTCCAGAGGAAATAAAAACTATTATACTTAGTATGCCAAATAAACATTCAACAGGTGTTGATGAAATACCGGTTAAATTACTTAAAGAATGTATAGATGACTTTTCACAATGTTTCGCACTGTTA
>WOGR01002121.1:0-18137 GCA_015342045.1 Leptinotarsa lineolata | reverse complement strand
ATAGATTACTTTATTGGCTTCGTGATACATTTGAACAGATATTTGTAGTAAGTCAAAACTAAAAAGTTATAAATATATGGTCATATATACAAATAGACGTCTATCACAATGTTTATATAACAGGACAATGTACACAATAATGAATACAATTGAACAATCGAACAAATAATGTCAAAAGTGAGAAAATACTATACGCATTTGAAGTCACATGAATTATTTATGTTGTATAACATATATTTATTTGTGGAATAACAGCGATTCAAAAGAAGTCACTTCAGTTTTCTCTTGAAACCCTGGATCCCAAGTAGCTTAACATTTCTACTTGGGGTTGAATTTGTATTTGTGGTAATTTTAAGATTTTTATTTTCATCCTCTTTTGAAAGAACTCCATTTGAAGCAACCTAGTTACTTGCAGACTTCGTGTTGACGTTGGCAGAAACAATCAAATTATTCACACTACTACACCCCACCAACGTTGTATCATTCCCAAAAAAAAAACATTTTAGAGAGTATATGGTAATATAGGTCATAAACTGAAATGGTCACAGAACAGAACTTTGGGGCACATTGCTATTCTTATAGTTGTGACCTATTGTCAATAGGATCAAGGCATTATACGAAGAATTATATTTTGTCAATGAGATGATTATATTTTCAGACATTGGTGTATAATTTCAATAGAATTGAGTATATGTCTGAAGGCTTTTCAGTGTTACTTTTACCATTTCAACGCTATTGAAACTTTATCATTCTGACCAAATTAGATCATGGTATAGATATTGATCTAAGAAAATATGGAACATTGAGTGTTTTCGATGAGATTTTTATTGTTTCAGTCAACAAAGCATATTTTCAATTGAATTCTATTGAACTGAGTATATTTCCGAAAGAATAAAGATTTTTCTGAAGTTTTTATGAATTGGATCATGGTATCATATGGAAGAATATGAATGATTGAGTTTTTTCAATGATATTTTCATATTTTCGGACATTGAAGTATATTTTTAACTGAATTCAATTAGATTGGGTATATTTCCAAAAAAATATAAATGTTTCTGAAGACTTCCGATACTCCAACAGGTTTGAAATTATGTCATTCTGACCAAATTCTACTGGAAATCTTTTAACTTTTCATGATTTGATAACGATTCCATAAAATAATTCCGCTGATGCGTGTTCATCAATTAGTCCTTGTACATTCAGCTACGTCATAATTTACTCAAAGGACAAAACATTCCGAAAACTACTGAAGACCCTTTCAAATCCTTTCCAAACTACATCTCGGTAACATTTTGTCCTCATTGCGGACCTGGTAAAAAATTACATCACATTTGAAAATGTTCAATAAAGTTGAGTATCTGTATATTTTTATTTCAATCACTTCTTAGGTAACAAATTAATTTTATTTAGAATTCTGTTTGTCAACAGAAAACATTTTCTTCAAAAGAACTGAGGTTCATTCCGATGATTTGAATTCCACCTATGAAGTTCGTAGTATAATTCAAATTGACATACTATACACACGTTTCTTCAACTTAAATATGTCGCTATTTTCGAAACTAAAACATTAGTTCGAATAAATATTCCATCTGTCACATACGAGTCGGGTTTCATTCAGCGAATACACGGTAGAAAAAAGTAGTACTTGTATGCAGCATCCAAAGAAACCTCTCAGAAGCATTAAATTTTCAAGCAACCGGAGTATTCGATTTCTTCTAAATCGGATGCACTCGAATATATTCATCTATTTGCTACCCCGTCCGGCACCCTATCAACTGATTTCAGAACGACATGGATTTGTTAGTCGGGTCAACGACAGTCCGCGATATGGGTGGAACTTCTAGTCGATATATATATGTTTGAAATATGTTTCAATGAAAAATAAATTGTTTTTTCGTTAACCAGCTATCGCACCTCAATAAACGTAACTCTCGGAAATCGATACTTGTGCGAGCTGAGGACTAACGAGGTCTTACCTTTCAACGTGTGATTCCTAACACGGGTTGGATGATAGCAAGTGAAAATCGATCGTTCAGCCTGCGGCAAGAATCACCGACTCACACAGCGGTCGATCGAGTGAGTACACAAAGCACCCAGGTCGAACCGACCGATCGCTATCAAATTAGAGATAGAAAATATTGAGTGGAACAGCTTTTGCTGATTTGAAGAAAATAGATAGAAATAAATTTTTTGTGTTGATGAAGAATTGTTTTTTGACGGAAAAAAGTAATGTTGAAGCCAAGACTTCGCTTGATGAACATTACTCAAAGTTTGCACCAAGACTATCAACTGTAGAGAAGTGGTTTGCTAAGTTCAAACAAGGTGTCATCCAAGAAATAATTTGTGGATGAAGGAAAATGAAGTGCTGTTTCATCAAGACAATACACCATGTCATAAAATAATGAAAACGATGGCAAACTTGCATGAATTTGGCTTCGAAATGCTTTCTCATTCATTGTATTCTCCAGATTTAGCCCCCAGAGATTTTTTCTATTCTTAGACCAAAAACGGATAATCGCTGGAAATATATTTTGAGTCATTACGGCGATCAATCAATCGCCGAAAGTAAGGCCTATTTTGAGGCCTAAACACGAATCGTACTAGGGAAATAATATTAAAAAATCAATGTAATCGTTGTATCGCCTTCAAAGGGAACAAATTCCATCAATTTTTTCTCATGTCAGCCTACGATTTTTTCAGTACAACTTTTATAGTATTGAAAGCGTATCACTAGGAGTGAGAACAATTTGTGAGAGAATTGAAGAACAACAAACAGCAAACAGCGTGGTCTAACCCCTCAGGACCTGTATGTTGAGGAGGTTGCGTTAATGGCCATGGTACGATTGCGTACGGCTGGTGTAAACCTTGAAGTAGGAATGGGTCAATTGAGGCTAAGCCTATGGCGAGAAGCGCTTATTACACTACCTTTGCTGCAAGCAGCCAGTGATGCAATTGAACCCAGGTTTGCATTCAATATTACCCTACAAAGTACAAATGGAACAGAACACAGGGTCAGATGCTGTAAATGCAATACGCATATATACAGATGGTTCAAAAATCAAAGAAGGCTCAGGATGTGGAATGTACTAACTAAGAACTGGCCGGTATCTCAATCGCCACAAAAAAACAGGAAAGGAATTTCTGGCAAAAACATAATAATCTGCAGTGATAGTAGACAAGTCCTATTAGCCTGGAACCAATACTTAGACAACGCTTCGGTTGATAATAATCGCATTGCCCATTCTTCAGCCAGGAAACCGGCTTGACTAAGAATTTTAGGACCCAATGACTTCTACGCCCTGATAATTTCGACAATTGCGAAACTAGCCAAACGCCACACCCATACTCAATCCCTGGAGAGATGGGATTGGATTGAAATCTAAGGATGCATTCTTGACAGGATCATCTTGGGTGACCCTGGGAAGCTGGCGCCTAAGAAATATCTGGCGATGATCAGGAAAAACCCACGTTCAACAGTAGGATTTCTTACTGGCCTCTTTCAACTAAGGAAATACCTACATATCATGGGGCTGGTGGACACAGCTCTATGCAGGATGTATGAACAGGGAGATGAAACTGTCAGGCATGTCTCATGCGAGTGTCTGGAGTATCGTGAATAAGACACTGTATGGTCGGCGAGTCTTGGCCTACACCTACCGATATTAGGGAGATATCTTCTAGTGACCCATCCACCTTCCTGAAAAAGACAAGATGGACGATGACCTAGAAAGACAACTCCTTGGGAAGATGTACAATGGGTTATATGTGGCCTAAGTGCTGTTGGCTTACACTCACCCTCCCTACTCCACAGATACAGATACAGAAGGCAATCAGCGAGTAAACAAGAGTAATTTGTTTTTTTTTTTGAATTCAGTGGTATCTATACTCAGTGGAGGAGTTAACATCATATTTGGAGCTAAAAGTGAAAACGGAAGTCGAGTGTCTAGGAACGAGAAGTAAATACTTGTTTCGGGCATTATTATGAGCTCGAAATGAATTGAGTTTTTCAGCTGAATATTCTGAATTTTCTAATTTGAATATTCCATGGGAGATTGTCAGCAAATATATTTTCTGTTGTAATTCTTATTTGGATTCTTTCATTTTTGAGTTGATTGATGTGATCATATTTTCTTATGCCATTAGGAAAGCGAAGACACGAATCCTCTGGATTCAAACTGAATCAATCTGTGATGCAGCACTAAAAAAACAGTCACAGTATGACAGTTTCGAGAAAATAAAGGACACACATGATAACAGCTTCAACTTAGGAGAGAGAATATATTTAATAGGAAACAGCTATCTGATGATATTGTAGGAAGTTTGACAAAGATGTCCATGAAAAGTCTATGAAATTGAAGGTCGGAATAAAAAAACTAGCACTTTCTTCTTTCTAATGTCGAAGAACTATTACAAAAATATCACACTATCGAGTTTGAGGTTATATGCCAGAGATATATAATACAGTGATTGCTAATCATGATCCAATCAACTCTCAGCAATGGATATATTATTGACTAAAAACATACATACAACTGGGTATCGTCAGCATAATGTCGAATGTGCTGCGTGCCAAGTATGGAGCCTTGTAGCACCCGGAATATTACAGGCAAAGCATTTGATATACGTTTGGGTGCCTTCACTCATATAGCTCTCTTGAAAATTTCAAAAGAGCCTAGTTTATCACGAAGTATTTTATTATTGATTATACTGAATGCTTTGCTGAAATACGGGAGTACAAGAAATAAAGTAACAATCGTTTTTTTAGATAGAAAATCCTAAATAACAACCTAACCTTGTTCATCTCAGTGCGTCTGGGCTGAGTGGATGTAACTTTCTAGGATATATCCAAAGAGTATCATCCAATCTATGTTATTCTGTTGAAAAGTTGAGTGCTATTGGTTTTTCAGAAAAAATAGTGCAGATGTTCAAGTAGTATCTAATAATTTGTAAGCAGTATGTTGAATATGAATGATATCTCTCGCACATTATCAGACCTATATCCGAAGTTCCTCAAGGTTCAAACTTGGGACCTCTGATATTCCTTTTTCACATGAATGATCTCATAAAGGACATAGATTGTTATAAACTCTAAAAGATTTCTGAGATTGCGAAATCATGCGAACAGATGTGAAATTATATTTCAATGCTGCCGCAATGATAAATAATTTGAAATGGCAAAAATACTACGTATCAATCTTAAAAACGAAATGTAATTCATGAGCTCTCAACTATGAAATAGAATAAACCTCAGTAAAGAGGCTTCAAAACTAAGAAGATATCGGGGTGATATCTGACCAGAAAATTAAATTTGCAGATCATATATATCGTCCGTCAAGAGAATGTTGGGATTCCATAATGAGAAATAGCGAGAACATGGACGTATAAAGTTCCTTTTCATGTCCTATATCCGTTCGAAATCAAATTATATCATACTTCTCTGGTATCCTCAGTCTTCATCGGAAAAATCTGGCGAGAGTTTCTCAAATTGATGCTTTATGAAATCCTCAGAAATATCCAGAGAAATCATTTTCTTCATGATCAGTGAGTTGAAAAATAGCAGATTATTAGCTAAAAAAAACAGACAAATCTTCCTCACAGTGATATTTTTATACAATCTGTTACACGACAATATTAATTGTCCATTCATTGTATTGAAAATTTCTTTCTACGTTCCTTATCACAACACTTCTGGAAATCTTTCGAATTATAATAGTTCGATAACGGTTTCGTAAAATAATTCTATTGGTGTTTATTCATTGATTAGTTCTAGTACATTTTGCTGAGTCTATATTTGCTCAAAGGATTAACTATTGGGATAATTACTGAAGACCTATTCAAACCCTTACCAAACACTGGAATTTTAGAGTTTGGAGATACTGAAAAACATTCACCGCAGAAAGATTAAATCGGGATAGGTCCTCAACAAGAGGCACTAGACCTGAAAATATTATATCAATTATTTCGCAGAATATAATATGAAAACATCTATGAGCCGGCAAGTCGGCAGGATCTAGTGGTTCGAAATTAGGGAAGCCATCATTCCACCAATGACTCCAATAACTACAACAATCACTTCGATAGAATGACTTGGGTAGAGTGATAGATAAATATTGATATTCCATCTGCTATTTCTCTCTTTTTGGACGATATACGCCATACCCAGAATTGAAAACTCCATTACGAACATTTTTTCCTATGGACAGAACACAAGCACTGCAGAAAAATCCTTGGCGCTCTAAGAGCGGTGCCTGTGCGGAAGTAGCAATTCACATTGGATTTGAATCGGTGGAGATTGAATCCATTTGGAAAAACGTCCCCAGGAAGTTTATTCCGCGTGAAGGCAGTTCTCTAAAAGAAAGATTTTTCAATTAGTGAAGTTCGAAGTGTACTGAGTTGAACCTCAAAACAATTAGCAGCTACAGTCCGTCGCATATTCCTGATATGTACAGCTCTTGGTGGAATCAGATATGCCAAAGTCACTTCAACCCTTCCCGTGGAAGTATCTATAGATATGTTTGCGTCCCCAATCAGGCGGATGGCTCTTTTCTGGATGAAATCCAACAGCTTCAGGATATGTTTAGGGGTGGAGCTCCTTACATGAGAACAATACTCCAAAGAAGGTTTGATCTGAGCTTTATAGAGCATCAAAAGTTGCTGAGGTATGTACCTATACTTTTCCCATTCAGAACAGGGTTCCAAGCTTATGAGAAGCAAAGTCTGCAATTCCAGCGACATTATTGTACCAAGACATATTGGTGTCCGTTTTGACAACCAACAAACTTATCGAAGTAGAAAGCGGAATAATCTGTCATGACATCGTCTCACTTTAATGGCTGAGGAGAAATACATCAGGCCCATTGGCATATATCAGCCATAGAGTAGAGAATGGATTACTTTGCATTTCCCATAATGAAATCAGAACTCCCTGGCGCAAGAGACAACACGGTACTAGTCAATTTTATAGAAATGATGCAGGTGGTGAGAAAGCACTCATAGAGCACATTATATCGATGAAGGTTCAAATCAAATACGATGGACTTGCCGACAGCAAATGAATGAGCATACCTGCTATATGCATACCTACTGTATATGAAAATTCGTTAAGTGTAAAAATCTGGACTTTGGGTTGAGTTCGTTGAAAATCTGAAATGTTTCAAAACTGACGATTTTGATGCGTTACTGAATTCACTCGTTCTCTTTTTTCTTTGTGATAACAATTGATAACTATTTTATTGATTATTCTAATGAATTAAAGATGCATTTGCCAATGTATAGGCTTTTCAAAATTACAATCAACTCGATAAAGTAAAAGACGAAAGATTAATCTTGGTCGAGTGTGCTCTCAATGTCAAGTAAACTATTTCGAATTCTATATAAAGGGTCTTCTAACAGGGACATCCAAATTTCGACGATTAATAACATCCATTTTGTCGAAGCTACTTTTGTCAAATTAGTTGTCATTTATTCAGTCTGTTTCGACAAATCACCTAAACGGATATGGCATTCAACAACACGTGCAAATAATGAAATGGTTTTATCAGAATGGGTGTTCTGTTCGGACAACTTACCGCGCGCTTCCCCTATTTTACGGTCGCCATAATCATCCTACCAATTTGGTGGATAAATTTGAGTCCACTGGTTCAGTAAACGATCGATCAACACCCGTATGTCATCAAAACGCAAGATCAGTCGAAAATATCGCCGCTGTCTGTGAGAGTATGCAGGAGAAGTCGAGGCAGTCAATTTCACGTCGCTCACAAGAACTCGACCTTTCGCAGACCAAAACTTGGTGATTTTTGCATCGTGACTTGGGCCTACACCCGTGATAAATTCAACTAACCCAGAAATTGAAGGTAAACGACCATAGACAATGACGTATGGTCGCTGAATGGGCTCTGGAGCAGTTGGCAACTGATTTGATTTTCAAAGAAAAACCTTCAGTAATAAGGCCTATTTATGGCTGAATGGATACGTAAACAAACAAAATTGTCAAATTGGGACGATATCAATCCACATGAGAATCAAGAGCGTTCAATGCATCCCGAAAAAGGCACTGTTTGGTGTGGATTTTGGTCTGGCGACATCATCGGTCAATATTTCTTTGAGAAAGACCTTGACCAGGACATCACTGTCAACGGTGAGCTCTATTGCTCGATGATTACCAACTTATTTTAGCCTGGATTGGATGCTCTGGACACCAATGATATGTGATTCCAACATGACGGCGCTACGTATCACACAACTCTGGATATCCTGCACGAGCTATTTGATGACATGCTCATCTCATGTGGACGTGATGTTAACTTGCCGCCGAAATCGTGCGATTTGATCCAGTTTAATTTTTTTTGTGAGGTTTTTTCGAGTTTTCATAACTCATGCCATTGGTCAGATTTCGACTGATTTATGCGCCAGAATCCTGGAAAATTTGACTTTCCGATGCGCTCTATCCAGAGAAGCTGCGACGAAAATTGAAAGACATCAATAAGTCTATTAAACAAATGAAACATTTTCATGATATCTCACACAAACTTTGTTTCATTTGAATTGGAAGATAGGAAGCCTTTGATTGAAGATCCTTCATGACGTGCCAATTTTTGAGGAAACTTCTGAGATTCATTCCTACGTCCTTCAGGTTTAATCAGGTCACATCTACCCCTACACAAATAGACACATCACCAGAGTGGCATATCAAGTACATAAATAAAGTTAACGAAATCATTCCGCAAGAATAAATCTTTTTCTTTATTGACCGGCCTATATCTAAATCGCGATAGTTTCTAAAATATGTTGACGTTGCGTGACTCGCGTTGCCATGTTCGTTCATTCATCGAGAATAGAATGTTGGAAAATTTATCTCATTGCTTGTTAGTATATAAAATATTGGGACCACAATCACGATGATGAACTGCCAGCACTCTTGAAGCGTTCCGTTGAAATATTTCGGTTTATCACAAGCTATGGAAAAAGTCCATGAGAGCTGCTTCGAAAGAATCCTTGATTACATTTCTTTCTTGGAATGGATTGTTAAGAGACACGAGATATCAAGCTGGGAATAAATGGTTATGATATTAGGACCAACTGAAATTGGTCGGGATTGTAACGGGATGGTTACTACAGATTGACCAGACTAGTTCAGTGGAGATTGGAGTGGTGCTCTTTGAACTGACTCGCCAGTTTCAAATTATGTTAGGTGTCAGGCAAGGGTCTTGAAATTGATTTTGGCTAGACGCCAGAACCAATGACCAGATGTAGGTCACTGCATCCTGGTTCTGTGTGGTGGTAATGATAGGCTTCTATATTCACCCTGGTATTTCTGGTGGACTATCAGAGGAGACTTAAAGGTCAGTAAATGAAGAGAGCTTATTGGTGGGCTTCTATATTCACTCTAGTATTTCTGATGGACTACCAGAACAGACTTGAAAGTAAGTAAATCAGGTGAGTTTACTGGTGGGTTTTTATATTTACCCTTGGATTTCTGATGTTCTGTATGCAAACAACAAACACTTCTATCTGATCTCTATCCGTAGAAAGAAAAATCATGTCAATATATTTCAATTACGTGATACAAATATCTACGATCGATGCTTCTATCGATATTGCTACCTTGATCAATCGAAAGAAAGAGATAGTGACTAGTGATGGTGTACTTGAGTACGAAGAATCGGTATGTACCCGATTCTCAAGAGTACTCGTTAGTACTCGAATACTCTCAGTAAAGTATTCGAATACACTCAGTACTCGCTAATTGAAAGATAGACGATGAAAGAGCCAACTAGACAGTAAGACTGATAAGAGACATAGAACCATGTATGAACAGAAAATGGGGAGAGGTGTATTATTTTCTCATATAAGTCTCAACGGGGCATGGGTGTTTTCAGGCGTATCTGTTTAGGTTTAAAGTGAGTGACACAGAAGAGTGCAAGTATTGCGGAATGATAGACACGGTGGACGGTAGAACATACAATCTTTGAATGCATACGTTGGGAAAAACAGAGACGAAACGCAGAAATGACGACAGGAAAATTATCACCGGAAAACATGATAGGGAAGATGCTCAAAAATAAAGAAGAAGCCGTTCGTGAACTCTCCAAAACCATCCTGACAAAGAAGGGAAAATAACTTGATGAATAAGTACTGTAGAGAAAGAAAGGGCCCTGAATCATCAATATAGTCTGCTATTCCGAAGTAAGGCCTGAGGGCGGCTCCAGGGTAGCCTGCTTGACTCGTGAGTGGTTTTTTAGTCGGTAAAATAGGGCACGAAGATATGAATGACATCAATGAAAATCGTACATGTTCCGTTGAAATTGTATACAATAGTGGTATGAAATAATTTCTTTGTATTCGAGTACTCAGTATTCGAAAAGTACTAGATTCTTAAGAGTATTCGAGAACGGAGTACTCGATTCTTGAAATCATTCGATTCTGCCCAACACTAATAGTGACTCCTTGTCCCTTCGAGAAAAGTCGAATTCGCTCATGCGTATATTGTTCATATTTGATGGTCTAAACTTGACATAGTGTTCAATGAAGTTCAATAAAGTATGAGCATTCGATAGTTTGGCTCTCCTCAGCAAGATGTCCTGGTATGTATGAAAACGTTATTATTAATTTATAGAATGAATCCAAATGTTAAGTTTTTAGTGAGCTCGTATGAATGATAGATTCAGTTTTTATAGATGATGTACCGTCTACTCGTTACAGGATATATATTCTGTCAACAAAGTACAAACATTTTGATTTATTTGAAAAGCCCTCGTGAAGGGATCGTCAAAATTATTCCAGTAGCTAGGTTGATACAACTGTCCTCAATATTCACGCGAAGTTTAGGAGCCATATGTCCTTCAGTTTGTTTATAGTACTCAATTTATTAATTGATCTTCAACGTGTTTTTTGATTTTTACAATGGATAAGAAAACCAAACGAAGAATTTGGCTCAAACTTTTGAAGCATGAAATTTGCTACCACTTGACTTATGTCTTAAGGCTTGAATTTTCTGCTAAAACTCAATGACGTGAATGTCGCTGAAGACATGTTAGAACGAGTCAAAATTGTAACTCGTGATGAGATATTGGTTAACGATTTTGATACGCAAATAAGCTTCAGAATGGCGCTGCCTTCCAACTGAGTCGAAACCAACAGAAGTATTCCATTTGGAAAAAAACTCATGAATTTTGCACCAAGATAACGCACCATCTCACAAGGCTTTCATTGTGAACGAATTCCTGAACGAAAATTCAACAAATCTTATCAGGTAGTCACCATATCCTCCTGATATGGTTTCGTCAATTTTTTTTCTTTTTCCGAACTCAAATTAATACTTCCGAGCAACCGTTTTCAATCGAAGAATGATATATAAAAGATAATTCGCAACGAGTTAACGAGTTTGGAAGTTGATGTCAAAAAATGTTTCTATAAATGGACTATTTGTTGAGGAGAGGTTCTTTCTTTCGAAAGGAGCCTAATTTGTTCACATTAGAGGTCATTAAATCCTTTTTATAAAACAGTGAACGCAGAATATTGTAGGATACCCTAAGAAGTGAGGTCTGAACTACTGTTCAGACATGACCGCCAATTTCACTCTCTTTGTGGATATATAATGTATCATCCCTGAATATTTCGTTGATAAAGTACTCGAATACTGCTAATACAACTATACGAACTGTGGGTGTTCCGCAGGGGTCACAACTATGTCCGTTGTTTTATATAGATTTCATACATGACTTGAAAAATTGCTTCGATTAATATGAGACTATTTGAAAATTCAGCGATAACAAGCTGGAACTCGATATGAACAAAAGTTCATCTTACTATCAGAATGAGTAAAATCAATTCTTGATATAACATTTTTCCTCTAGAACAACGTAGAACTATATTTGATGAATTACTTATATGTGAAGTCTCAACGAATCGCTACAATTATTTTTTAACGAACAAAACACGAGCACTTGGGAAAAATTTTTGAGGCACTCTGAGAGCAGTGCCTATGCGAAAGTAGCGATTCACATTTGATTTGAATCGCTGGAAATTGAATCCGTTCGGAAAAAAGTTCTCAGGAAGTTTATTCCACATGAAGGCAGCTCTCCAAATGAAAGAGTTCTTGAACAGTGAAGTTCAATGTGTATTGAGTTGAACCTGAAAACGATGAGCAGCTACAGTCCGTTGCGTATTTCTGATATGTTCCGCTCTTGGTAGAATCAAATGTGCCAAGTCACTTGAACAGTTCCCGTGGAAGTATCTATATAAGAGAGACAAATCTCCAACCTCTCTTCGATATTCAAGAATGATGTTCGCGTCTCCAATCAGGTAGATGGCTCTTTTCTGATTGAAATTTAGCAGCTTCGGGGTATGCTTAGGGGAGGAGTTCCATACATGAGAACAATATTCCAAAAATTGTCTGATCTGGGCTTAAAAAGCGTCAAAAGTTGTTGCGGTGCGTAGAGTTTTCTGGTTCGGAGTGTTCCAAGCTTTTGAGAAGCAGCCTTTGCAATCGCAGCAACATGATTTTGCTAAGACATATTGGTGTCCCATCTGACCGTTAACGAACTCATCGAAGCAGAAAGCGGAATTGTCTGTCCTGACATTATTATATCCAATTCGGAGAGATTCAACTTTCTGGAGAAAAATGATTTCAATGTTTTTGTGGCATTGAATTGAACCTGGTTACTTCCACCCCAATTAGGAATCACATCTATATCCTTATTAAAATATGCAATTTCCTGCTGCTGGTGAAGATGTGCATCCGCAGCCGATGTTCTCGAATTCAAATGGAATGACAAGAGGAGTGTACTGTCGTTAGCAAATCAATATATTGGATTCTTGGGTTTTTCCAATAAGTCGTTGATATACAATGAGAAGAGGGTTGGAGACAATGAGAATCTCTGGAAAAGAGTAGCGTCGATGGTAAAAGAATTCGAGAGATAACCATCGACGACCACTTGCAGAAAACATCCTTTCAGGAAGCTGGAGAGCCATACACAGACTTGATCCGACGAGCCATAGCATCGAAGTTTGGCCAGCAAACCCTCATGCCACATAAGGTCAAAGGCCTTGAAGATATCCAGCTAAACACTCCATGTTTTTCGATTGGGTGACATACGATGGAAGGTCGCCCCTTTGTTTCCGAAAGCCATATTGATGATCGCTCAAGATGCTGAAGCCTTCCAAATATTCAAGGATATGGTGGTTAACGGCTTTATGCATGATTTTCAATATCAGTGATAGCGAAGCGATTGTTCTATAGTCAGTTGGAATATTTTTCTTGCCTTTTTCGAGGATAGACTGAACGCAAGCAATCTTCCAACAGGAAGGAAAAACAGCTTTTTTGTAAAACAGGTTCAAAAGTCTGTAAAATACTGGTGCGGGTTCTTTTGCAAATTTTCTAAGTACATTGACAGGCACTTCATCTGTGATTCGTTCAAGAAACACTGGTAATCCCGATTTTATTGTCTATGTCTTTATCCGCTTCCAAAATTATTTTCAATCATTGAAATTTCGTTTTATGAACATCAATACTTTAACAGTTATGCATGTATTCGTACTTCATCATCATTGATTGTTAGAACAAATGTTTTTTTTTGTATAGTGAAATCTATCAGTAAATACTTTATTGGGGTTTTACTTGTTTGTATCCCAACTCCGGTTTTCATGTTACAATTGAACACAAAGAAGTATAAGGACCAGAGTATCGAACGCTTCAGTATATTACAACATATATGTCGTATACATAGCTAGGGCTATAATATGATACAGACACACTGAAAAAATCATTTTCTTCCAGAATTTGTGATGAAACTTGTTAACATTTGTTGAAAATCAGTGATAATTCAAACGACTTGCTTGTGAGGTTCCACATTACAGAGAATTTGCCTTCAAATTCAAATGATGAAAAAAAGTCATTCAAAAACAATGAAAATTCTAACAGGAATACTGCTTCCACAGACTAGAAATGCAGCTAACTTTTTAATGCACAGTTAACCAGTCATTAGTCTTCTATGAACTTGAACCTGAAATAAGTGGGATCTTATCATAAAGGATGAATCAACAAAAAATATATGGAATAATACAGTTCTCCAACACTATTATATGTACTGGTCAATAATGATTTGATTCACATACCTCACTGTCCTTATATTACTCAATCTCCAATATCAGCTACGTTTAATTAAGTCAGACCCTGTCCTGATACATTGACATCCCTCGTGGGAAACGAATAGGATATTACATTATATCGAATTGTCAAATATCAATGATATCTTTCCTTTCCTTGACAGGCGCAACCGGAATTTCAACATTAGGTATACTAATTTATACCTGCAAAGCATCTGCTATGAGAAAACCAATAAATCATGGAAACCATTCAAAGTGCCACATAATGCTGAGAAGCTCATATTAAACTTCCCATTCTGCTTGTATCATCCAGATGAAAGATGAAACGTGAACGTATAACGTAAAACAACGTCAGATGTTACATTAGCAGAGGATACATGAGGTTTTCAGGAAACAAAGTCGATTTGCGGCAAATCCATCATACGTAAGTGGTTGTGCAGTTCAATTAATGGGCTCATTCAACAAATTTTTTATTTCATCTGTTGAATGTCTATGTTTCAAATAGTACATCTACAAAAAATCTGAATTTTCACTCTTAATCTTCCCCCTCAAACTAATAGTTGAGATTGGCGTTCATCGAAACGAGGCGTAGTCAAGTTTGACGTCACATCAGTCGACTCGGCGACAAGAGAGTGCTGGTGGATAAGCGAAATACGTGTGCTAAAGCCGTGGAAAGCAAGTTTTGTGTTGTTTACTACAGTGTGTCAACTGCGTGAATGTGAATAATGATAAAAAAGGACGATACAAGTATTGCATCGTTCTTAAATGCAAGAATTTTTCGGTAACTGCACCAGACAAAAGTTTTATTTCACTGCCAAGTAACTTTAAATCACGAAAGTTATGGCAGCGCGCTATGCGGAGGGTCGACTTTGTATCTGCCAAGGGGACGCATTTTTGTTGCGAAGATCATTTTAATTTAATGTGTATACTGGTATACAGGTTCTGCTTTCTTCCATGCCCAGGCATAACAATAGCCAATAGTTGTTTACATCGATAGTCTAAGAGAATAGATGAATATTATGATATTTAAGGTGAAACAAGGTACCGTATCATTCCTAACTTTCCTCCCCATTTTTACACCTCTTATTTCAGCGCTTATGTAGTCCCTACTGTTATTAAAATATTACTCATGAAAATATCGACTTCAAGGAAATTACCCAATTCAGCTCTACTGAAGCTGTCTTCTAATGAACACATAATGGTCCTTAACTTTTAAATTGTTTTGAAAACAATCGAATTCTAAAATACTTAACACGTGGTGTTTTCAAACCAGCAAATGAAACAAAATCCGACATGGCAGCTATTATTAATCTCCTTCCTACAGGCCTGGTTGACACCGCTCGAAGCTCTACGTCAAGATGTACCGCGGGCGATCTCACATTTTCAGTTGCTCTTGCTCAGTTGTTAATTGACATATAAACCGGAAAATTTTGTGGGATACTTGTGAGATGATTTACTTTTATAATACATAATTTTCAATAAATAAACTAAATTAGCCTGAATGAGCACATTTCAACCAAATGACAAAAAAAACAAATGAATTTCATAAATAAAAGGAAGGTTGTTTGGATCAGTAGCCATATTGTTTTGTTTTCATCACTTTGACTAATTCCTTTTGGAAACACATATTTTTGAGGCATTTGGCCTTACTACTACTTTGGTATTTCCAACATAGTACCAGGAGAAACAAAAATAATTGTGATGAAATTAAATTGATTTTTTTATAGGTAATCTAATCAGAATTATTCAAAACATTACATACAGATATTTATTGTTTATGAGATGTAACTTACGGGTCTAACGTTATTTGGTGGCACTGGTAAAACTTCAATAAAGAGAGCATCTGTGGGATGCTCTATGGAAATATCTGAAAGAACAGATATCAACTGCACTAGAAACTCCTTTTCATTTTTCCAAATATTTCTCATGTATTTGCGTGACTCTTCAGGAGTGATATATCTCGATTGGGCCTCGGAAACTCTTTCACCCTTTACAGATTTGTTCCTTTAAAGAAATGAATTTGATGAAGAGAAATGCAATATATTTTTCGAGTTTACTTACAAATCTGATTTCCTGGTGTTCAGTATTATTCTATTTTTCAAAGCTTGAATCCTGTCAATTCTTTGTTTGCAAAACATACAAGCAGCTTTAGTTTTCACCTCTTTCAACATTTCATATATGAACTGGTTTTGCAACTTTTCGGTGTTTGTTCTCAACACATATCTACCACCAAGTTTTTCTGAAAAACAAAAAAAGTGAGTAAAGTCATGTCTTCTTTCAGAATTGTTCAATGGTGTATGTTTGAATGTTTTACAATAAACAGACCACAATCCTTAAAAAGATAATACAGTTACTCACCAAGACTCTCATTAGCTAATTGGTCATATGCCAATATTGATGAAATGCTTTCTTCCGGAATGTTTTCATATTTTTCATGTACCATGATCAATTCTTTTATTTCGGTATCAACTTCCAAAGCTTCAGTCATCAGTCCACAATTCAATAATTTTATTTGTATTGCCAAGATCCTTTTAACATGGGCTGAAAAATTTTACAAAAGAATAACATCAACTTTTTTGAAATAATATTTCAACTACTATTCCAATATGTAGCAAAAAAATATAATAATCAATAATAAAGTTTGTTCCCCAATATATAAATAAAAGAAGCATTTCTTTAGATGAAAAAAACAAACAGTACCTTAACCTTGCCTATGGAAAGTTCAATTACAAATATTACTATGTATATTTCAATAATCAAATTGAAAAGAGGTTTATTTTTATAATATTCATTTTTGGGAAAGAAAGGTTTCAGCTTTCTACTTATCCATCTTTTTACAAAAAATATGGGATTCTTCCAAAGAAAGGAAGAAAGCAATTCATTTCGAAATAAAGTCTTCAGAAAGATGTGCAGATCACTCAAAGGAGTAACTTTCAGGCGGAAAATGGAAGAAAATTCCCTCTCAAAACAACTACATACTTTCATGTAAACATATACAATATTGTGTAGGAATCCGAAGAATATCTGATTCAATTCCATAACGAATGTTTAGAATTCAAATTGATTAGGAAATAGTGTTTTTTGTATAAATCATACAGAAGTAGTTGTTTCGAAAGTATTTTTTCTTTCGTGTAATTGAATTTTTATATGAAAGTAGTTGTTTCGGAAGGGCTTTTTCTTCCAGTTTGTATCTGAAAGTTACTTCTTTGCATGATCTACACATATTTGTAAAGAGTTTATTTTGAAATTAATTGCTGTCTTTGTTTCTTTGGAATATTCCCACATTTTGTGTATACATATGAAGAAATAGAAAGCCAAAACCTTTCTTTCCCAAAAATATATCAATACATATATATTGAACAGGGATATTGTAGTCGTCACAAATTATGATCTTGCTGGAAGGGAATTTTTCTAAAATATAATCAATGGTAGCAGTATGTTTCATATAATTATCTACTTCAGAAAAAGGTGGAATATATACATCTCCGATAACAATTGTTGAAGACCCTATGGATATAATTTAACAAACAGCGTATCGCCGTCGCGTTATAGAGGCTTTGGAACGATTGCTTTTCGTTTTTTATTTCATGTAGAATTTTCGTTTCATTTTCAGTAATCTCATTTATTCATTTCATCTTTATGTTTGTATTTGATAATTTTTTAATTTTATGACGTAAAATTGTTATTTTATTTCATGTACCTATCTCATATTTTAACTGCACCGAAAATCGACCAATAACGCCGTTTCTAATTTATCAAAAGAGATTATCTTAATCCAGAAAAGTTTCCGAATTTTTATATCATTGGCTGTAATACGAATGCCAAAAAGTTCCATAATAACGGGTGATTTTTTAAGAGGTATAGGATTTGATTTTCAAAAAAACACAAAAAATTTGAAAAAATCGATGAAATCTTCATTGGAATCGATAGAACGATCAATATAATTTAATGTTTGAAGATGATTTCATGCAAATGTTGTTCGTGGGTCCGCTTTAGATGGCCCATGTGCAAGATCCAATTTTGGCACACTA
>WOGR01002120.1:0-18142 GCA_015342045.1 Leptinotarsa lineolata | reverse complement strand
GAAATATATTTTTTTTATTGAAGCCAACCCTGGATGTGGCATCTATTTCATGGTGGGCCTACCCACTGCCTATCATAAACGAATGCGTATACAAAATTTCGTGTCCCTGCTATTTTACGAGAGAAGCAAATATTAAAATGTTTTTTGTACAGATAACACAAAATCTTTGCCATTTCCAGAAAAATTCATTCATTCCCAATAACACAACACGCATTAACTAAGGTACGATAAACACATTAACCAATGAATTACTTTTGTTTCAGATGATGAGTGATCGACTATTTATTGCTGATATAGAAAAATCCAGTCGGTTACATTCCGCTGCAGTGAAATCATCGGTTTATAGTTACTATTTTGATTACCGTGGAGCCCATAGTAAATCAGAATTCAGAACGCATAACAATGTTAATTTAGGTAATTGAGGGTTACGATGTGAACAAAAGAATGTTGATTCATGTGAATGATTAAACCAAAAAAGATAATATCAGAGAAACAAATACAATTGAACATCACTTATCCAC
This sequence comes from Leptinotarsa lineolata, assembly GCA_015342045.1. Classification (NCBI taxonomy): domain Eukaryota; kingdom Metazoa; phylum Arthropoda; class Insecta; order Coleoptera; family Chrysomelidae; genus Leptinotarsa; species Leptinotarsa lineolata. The sequence continues at coordinate 17,621 of WOGR01002120.1, read as the reverse complement.
TCAGTTGTTAGATTATTTTTAATACCATTAACAAACACATAGTGAATATTTAATATGGAAGAAAACAAATGTGAATAAGTTTCTCAGCAACTTTTAATGCTTTATAAAATTCAAATTAGACCTTCTTCATTGAATATTGCTGGCGTATATAGAGACCCGCCCCCGAGTATACCTTGAGGGTGCTTGAGACATTCGTCTAGAGACCCAAACAGAAGCAACCTTTATACTCTTGAGTACCTACCAAAGGAATATTGAGGACTTTTCTCTCTTCTTCTGACATAGCCTGCTTGATTCCCTAGACAGCAGTTTATGTCAGAAGAACGCGATAAGCAATAGCTGCTCATCGCTTTCTGTTTGAAAAATCGTAAACTACTTTATTCAAGGTCTCCTTTATTTGGAGAGCGAGGTCCTTGTAGAATGAATTTCTTGACATACTTTTTCTAAGTGAATAGAGTCTATTTGAATCCAATATAAATCACGAATTTAACACAAATACACGTTCCCAAAAAAAGGGGGGAGCTTATAAATATCAACGAAAACTCTTGAAAATAATATATACCTACATACACACGCACGCAGACATGCACACACACACAACAGGTCGATTATTATTTTCAAATTATGATTTTGGAGACAAATCTCAAACAAGTGGACTTTTATTTTTAAAATATAATTTTTTGGCATATACAGGATGGGGCACCTCATTCTACACGGTCCCTGTAAACGAAACCATCATTTTTTGGGAATATCTCCATTTTATCATATGTATATTGATTTAGGCTGCAAAAGGAAATTATTTTGGAATCTACAGGGTGGCTCAGAAAAAATTGACATCGAAGTTGTGTTTTTTAAATGGAACACCCTGTACTGCGTTACACTTTTGAATAGGTATTCCGTTACACTTTTGAATAGGTATTCCGTTACACTTTTGAATAGGTAAGAAAAAAATAATATGATTTTATAAAAGGTACTGTGTACCTAACTATAACAGTTCTCGAGTTATTGATTTTTTATGAAAATGTTAGGTACAATTGAAAACTAAATAACATCGAAATGTATAGAAATCATCCCTTCGAATTCTGACGGAGCATTGAAGAGGTTTTGGGCTATTGATTTCGATAAAACCCGTTTGTCAATATCATACAGAATGTTCAAAAATCATTATCACTTTTTTATAATTTTGGACAAAGATAACTTTGTTATTTCAAATAGAACACCCTGAATTTTTTATATGAACAATATAAACTTTAATTATCTTTCATTTCGGGATTCTCTATTCCTAACCTAAATAGTTTTTCAGATATTGGCTTTTTCAAATAGTAGTTCTTATTTTAATGCATTCTTTGAATCAAGATAGCTTTGAAACATTTGTTCTTGTTCAACTTGTTGAAAGAATTCTTATTGACAGTTATTGAGTTTTGCGTTATTCAAAACATTCAATAAATTAACACCGATGGAAATGAAAACTTATTCCATTCAATAGTGGATATATATGATTTTAGCGATTGGTGAGTGTTTAGAGAATTGTCTTTTGGCGTCGAGGGTGTATGCCCAAAAATATCCAGACCGGAATCATCCAAAAAAGTTGGTTTACAAACGATTGCTACATGAATTTCGTCGTGTAGCTTATGAAAATAGACTAAAACCGTCAACGTAAGATTTACAAAGATTCTGGGATAAGCAGACGGGGCATTTCTAGGGTAATAAAAAAACAAATTTCACCCGTACCGTATTCAGATGCATCAGGAATTATATGAAATAGACTTTCATCAACGAATCAAGTTTTGTCTATGGGTTCTGGACAAGTATAGTGAGGATGAACATTTTTTGGATTCCATTTTATTTTCTGATGGATTTACTTTTCATAACAATGGCTTACTTACTTGCAGATACAACTTCCATTATTATAGTGATGTGAATCCTCATTTTTTTCACACTCTGAATCATTAGAATAGATGATCTGTTAGCGTGTGGGGAAGAATTATAGGTACACACGTTATACGACCATACTTTTTTATGAAAACTTGAATGGTCAAAAACGTTTATACAATTTTTATGAGATTATCGGCTTGAGCTTCTGGAAAATATGTCGCTAAATATCAGACAACAGTTGTAGTTACAATTGGATGGAGCTCCAGCATATTTCATATTCAGTGTCAAACAGTTTTTGAATATGTGATTTCCGAATAATTGGATTGGTAGGGGAGCACCACAAAATTGGCCAGCGATACCACCAAATTTGACTTGCCTCGATTTTTTCCTATCGGGATACTCGAAGAATGAGGTTTACTAGACTCCTCCAAATACACTGGAAAATATGAAGGAGAGAATATAAGGGCTGCTTTTCGAAGAGTGACGGACGCCTTAAATGTTATTAAATGTCAAACAGTCATTCATAGAGACAGTGGATCTTTGTATTCAACAGGGTGGTCGTTATTTCGAGCACATACTTTGAATCAAATACATTTGTGTCTAATATTCTGTTGTTCAGTTGAATAATAGAAAAATTGTTTAGTCTGTATAATGAACTACTGTCAGAATATGAATGTTAATAATTTCATTTTAGTGAACAGTAAATATTTTCGATGAAGTAAAGTATAACAACTTTCAATAAGAATTCTGTGAGCAAATCAAATAAATGTCGTTTGGAAGCTATCTTTATTCAAAGAATGCATTGAAATAAAAACTACTACTTGAAAAAGCCAATATCTGAAAAAATATTTAGATTAGGTATAGATGGAACTCCAAAATGAAATAAAAGATAATTGAATTTTATAACAAAGTTATCTTTGTCCGAAATTATAAAAAAGCGACAATGATTTGTGAACATTCTGTATAATATGGAGAAACGGGTTTTATCGAAATCAGTAGCCCAAAACCTCTTTTATGCTTCGTCAGCTAAGGGATGATTTCTATACATTTCGATGTTATTTAGTTTCCAATTGTATCTAGAATTTTCATAAAAAAATCAATAACTCGAGAAATATTCAAAAGTGTAACGAAATACAAGATGTTTCATTAAAAAACGATGTGTCATTTTTTTTAGCCACTCTGTAGACTCCAAAATAATTTCCTCATACATATAATGAAATGGAGAAATTTTCGAGAAAATTAATGGTTTGGTTCACAGGGACCATGTCGTATGGGGTGTCCCACTCTATATAACATACTAGTGACGTTATCCATATGGGCGTGATGTAATCGATGATTTTCGATTGATGTAAACTTTTGATTTCAACTAACCCCATAGAATGAAATCAGGTGGTGTAAGATCTGGAGATCTGGTGGGCCACTTCCTAGGAAAACATCTGTTGGAAAAAGCACGACATACAAGTCAATGGTTTTAATAGTGGACAAAATTAGAGACTAATTTACTTCTCTTTCAATTCAATACAATTTAAGAAATCAATGAGGATGATCAAGATCGCCTGTATGAATAATTGTTGATGTTTACATGACTGAATAGAGAATTGGATGACCTTCCAAATGAGATATCACACCCATATTATGATATAAAACAATTATAGATGTCATCACGCCCAGATGGATAACTTCACCATTCTGAAATTCCATAATATTAAGCACTAAATTCTTAGAAATATTCCATTAAAACAAAAACCTTGTTGTCAAATTTGTGATTCTATATATTTTATCATCATCAATTTTCCTCATATCTTTAGTATAACTTCCGTACGCCAGATTAAGGCAAAAACGTCAGCCATTTCTGAGAATTCAGTGCCTACTATTTTGGAATCATATGCACTATTTTGGAAGTATATGCACAAAAATCAATTTAAAAATTAAAATCGGCTTGTTTCGTGATTTGTTTTCGAATTTGTAAGTTTGCCACTCACTCGGATGTACATCTGTTCGTCTTTGACATTATCAAGACGTTTTGGAAGATCTCAATTGCCATATTAATGTGCTCTGCTTGCTAGCTGAACTTGAAATTGAAGTCATCCTTGTCGATTATTACGTTGCTGTAGGCTGTAGTTGTGGCGTGGAAAGTCCTGATTGGTCGACGGTGTGCATGTTTTGCGAGAAGCATTCTGGTAGATTGGTGTGATATTTGGGTATTGTGATGTTGGCAGTGCTGTTGGTTTTGGATATGACGATTTTTTCGTACAGCTGAGAAGTACTGTGCGTTATCTCCCTTGTTTAGACTGCCGATATTCTCAATTTCGATTGCTTCCTTTATCATGAATGGGTATGAAAAACATACAATTCACAAAGTAACAGAACAAAGAAAGAAAGGAAGAAACAGATAGGAAACCAAAGACATCCTGATCTACGTCAGAGGAGCCAACGACAGAAATCAGAACATCAGAAATTCCTTGAACAACCCACAACCCAAACGACAAAGTATGTCTGAAAACCAAGGCATATATAAGATCGCATGTGGATATTGCAGTGGAGAAGATGTCAGCCAAACAAATAGGCGAATATCAGTCAGATTAGAGAGACACAAACTCTCACTTCGCTTAAACAAACAACCTCAGCCCTATGTGAACACCACCTAGATACAGGTCACAACATCGACTTCAAAATCTGCGAACAGAACGAAAGTATACAGTACCAGAAAACCAGGATCATAAGGGCGACATTCGAAATTGAGAAGATCGACTGTCTAAACAAGAGAGATGGCACACACAGCCTTCAGCTGCATGGAAAACCATCATTTCCAAAGTGAAGGCCAGTGCACCATTAACAGCAAACACACCACCCAGAACAATAATCAGTGTGCCTCTAGTCGACCGTAACATCACACCACCCAATTCCACACCTATCAAACAGAACGCCTTTCAACTAAACATACATACCGTCGACCAATCAGGACTTTCCAGACCACAACTACAGAATATGAATATGGCACATGAATATGGTAAGTGGGAACTTGCCGAAACGTCGTGATAATATCAGAAAAGGACGGATGTACAACCGGGATGACACTTCAGCATGTGATACCATCCGTGAAAGACTACGCCAAAACATATATACAGCGCGATGACCGACGGATAGCCGTATTTTGACAAATAACGGAACTCGTATCATGAAAATTAGCAATTATAGGTTTTATTAATATGCTTTATCGAATGAAAATAATGGCGTAACACATCCGGTTATACCAGAAGCTGGTACCAACTTCCTCAAATCAAATGTAACACACTGTACATTTTCACATTTTTGAATACCTGGCGTAATTCTTATGTGAGTTTATGTAATAAATATTATACCAAAAATGAACCGTTTTCAATATATTCATTCATTTGTTTAATCAAAAAACTAGAAATTCGGCTCTCGAGTGATAACTCCATAAAATTCAAAAGTTTGACAGAATACATAAATAAGCTATTATTGACTATTGATTCATCAAAATACTTCATTTCATCGTCTTGTAGGAGTAACATTTTCAAAATGTTAAGTGTTCGAAATCGATGACGAATTCTGAAGATATAAAAATGGGACAAAACACCCTATGTTTTAATAGTTTTGGAACCCCGACATTCTCTATATCAAAGATCAACCGTTCACGAGATATTTCAGTTTTTCATGAAAAAATAAAACATGCGCATGTTCACCATAAAACTACGGGCTACGAAACCTTATTTCGAACAGTTGCAGAAAGTTTATTAGAGCTTTGAATTTTCCACAATGGTTTTTGATGAAGGTAGGATTTCAGATGAATGAATAATGAATTGAAAAATGTTTATTCTAAATATTTTATAAAAGAGCAAACATTTTCAATTTATCGTTTATGAGTACTTTATCGTTTGATATAATATAATAGGAATCCTATGGAAGCAAATGAGGGAAGTTGTTGATTAATTGATATTGTCATTTGTATTTTGTAAATTTGTGAGAAAAATATCCCGTATCCGGGTAAACTCGAACCTAATCACAATACGTAAAAAAGGCTGTTGAGATATTGTTTGCAGCATGGATCATATTTTCCAAAAATAATCAAACGAAAGCCTCAGATGTGTGAAAAACCTACCAGTTAAACCCAAAACTGCTCACCTCATTTTGAAAAAACATGAATGAAAACCGATCAAATATAATCTGGTACTTCATTTGAAAGACACGAATTTGCATTGTCGAATTAAGTTTTGTGGTAGGCTTGAGATACATGGATGATCATTTTGATTGAACTACAGTAGTATGAATACTAGATGATAAATTTGTTCCAACAGTAATAAAACATTCGTAGATATATCGTGGATCTTCAATTTTATTTCCATTTGTGGTTATATATTCAATTTCGTTTCCATGATTCGTCTTATTACATTGAATTTCATTTATTGATTTCCATACGATCTTTGGTGCATGGATACTGAATTTTTCTTCATAATATTTATTTTGGCAATCGAACACTTTTTTGACTTGTGATGGAAATGGCCGATATTGGGTGAAAATTTTTGATATTTTCACTGGGTTAACAAAACCGCAATACCTTGAGCGTTTTCATACTTGCTTGAGGAAGCTACTGTATAACGAAATACATGTTGCACTTTTGTAAACTGTCCAGTGAAAATCTCACAAAAAAGTGTTACTTGAATATGTCTGGATATTTTCTGAAATTTACCATTTGACAGTAATATGGTTCTTTGCTTTTTATAAATAAAAAGCAGTTTCAAACTAAATTCTATGATTTTAGGAACATCCCATGGTGATGATACTAGTTATATCCTTAAAACCAATTTGGACACATTATCAAATGAAGATGATCGAACGATGAGCAATATTATGGTTGATATGTTTACGTCATTTATGAAAACTGGGTAAGTAAAATTATAGAATTAATCTTCCTAAATATTTCAATAACTATATAATCATCACCTACGGAGGTTAAGTAAACAACTCAGATTGGTCTTTGTGATAAGTGTGTATATAGTAAATTCAACATCTCACCGCCAGTAAAAATTGTTTCCGAAAATTATTGAAAAATGTTCCTCAATCTTGTGAAGACCTGATCAATCAATTAGCGTAGATGAGTATCAAAAGTGAGAGGCTTTCGTCACATGTGAAGCATTTCACGAAGGCGCCCTTACATGGCTGCAGGGTTGTAACTCCACCCATCAGCCAGGCCGGAATGTGCAGCTTTGGAATCGAACCTGTGGCCCATCTTCTGAGATATCCTCTACGGCAGCTTTGGTGGCATACCGAAGATATTCCAGTTGATTAGTCGGATGATCAAGGCATTTGTATGTCAGCTATGCTTGACGATACAATAGGTTCAACCATGAAGAGCTTTGTCGCCTCCGATTTGGGTGAATCATAAGCTGGAGAATTTGATTCAAGGCAGATTTATAAGTTATTATGCTCCTGAGGAGGCAACTGAGTGACTTCCTAACTGCATCACTTAGCCTCCTAGGTTGTTAACAGGATAAGGAGTTGAATAACTGAGTTCACGCTCTTGTTACGTGAAGAATAGATGGAATCCTATTTTCGGGTGTTAATGAATTATATCGAAAAATCGACTCTAGCTTTTTTGGTTCTGGATATATACCCGAGAAACAGAAAATTTCGAAATTGAATTTTTTGCTGTATCTTTATTTTTACAGAGACATTCGTTCTGATAATCGTTCGAAAGAAAGCAATTTTTTCTTTACGTGTCACAGCTGATTTTTATGAACTTCAAGAAGTACCCGAAATGTGTTGATATCACAAGCCTCTTACATTTCCATTAAGAATTTTCCACGACATACAATTTTCATAAGTTTATTACATATTCCAGAAATCAATAATAAAAGTTCAACTGATAAATTCTCAGTTTCGAAGATACTAAAGAAATCAATCTGTGTATCTGATATTGCTGGATCTTTTATTTTAGAGAATATCAATGGTTGAAAGCGAAGTCGAAAAACAAAGCATTCGTGATCAAACACCAGTCAGCCTGTTTCGACCTGCCACTCCCCTTGAGAAGTCGCCAAATATGGGATCTACAGCAATTTCAAGTCCTCACGAAGGATTGTTGCCAAGTTCAGCTTCGACATCGAACGTCAAATGAGAAATAGCTCTGCTTTTTTGTAACTTTCACTGCAGCCAACTAAAACCAGTGTTCAAGAACTGTCAAACCGAAGCTAGACTTTGTAACCGTTCTATCGGTTTTCCTTATTGACGATAGAGCTAGGGAGATTCCTTCTAGCGTCGCTGAGAAAAAACATCCTCAAGAACAATCCCCCTAGCGATAATCCTGCTAGGTCAGAACGGGAGAACAAGAGAAGTGGGGTGAGTAATAGTCAGCTTTCACCGCCGGGAAACTGCGAGTGATAGTGCACCAGCTTTTTGACGAAGGAGCGACTGGAGTGGAGGTGAATCCAACAAAGTTGTTCGGAGGGTTATTGAACAAAGGGAAGAAAGTATACTGAAACTACTCAATGCCTATATGGTGTGTGGAAGCAGACAAAGGTTGTTTTTACACCAAAGAAGGGTGGAAGTTTCAGGTCAGTCTGCTGTTGGAATTCTCATACAACCAATATGATTTTAGGATGGGGATAGGCACTATAATGGCAGTAGAGAAAATGGTGAACATAATAAAAAAGGGAAAAGAGAAGACACAGCTTGATCGTGGCTTTGGACTTGTCAAGCGCCTATATCACCGCTTGGCACGGGGAATGGAGAAAAGCATGAGGCGAATGAGAATGTCGGAAAAATTGGGAAGACTATACATGAGTTTTATATAACAAAGAGGCTTAACGAGGAAAGTAGTCTTCAACGACAGTCAGGCAAGGCATTGGAACACACGGAGTACAAGTGTAGATCTATACGGACGACCAACTGCTCATCATCAAAGGGAACTCTGTCGACAATATTGTAATCAAATGGTGGCTGTTATGGGATGAGTGTAAAGCATGGGAGGAAGATATGTGGCTGGGATATAACGACATGAATACCGAATGGGTGTACAAAACAGCCAGGAGGGACGAGCGACTACCGGTCATAAGAATTGATGAGAGGATAATTGAGACAAGAATGAATGTTGAGTACCTAGAAATTGTGGTGAACATTGGATTGTTATTCACTGACCACCATAAAAGGTAACGAACTCACCAGAAAACTGAGATGAACCTATCAGAATGTTGGACTTTGGAAAGAATGCGTGAGGCTTATTTATGAGCGAGCGGCCAAACCAGGAGGAGTAGGGATACTCATTGGGGTGCAAGTTTGGGAGGGTACAAATTAATGTTGCGCAGAGGCCTTTTCTGCTTGCTTCTTGTGGAGCATACAGTATTGTACTGACGACCGCACTTAGTTACGCGGTCTGCCTTCATGTTGAGGCGCGGGACAGGTATGAAGATTGGGTGACAATAGATTGAAGGATAGAGAAGAGGCTCAACAGAGGGCTCTCCTGAGTGCAAAGTATGTGGCTGGATGACAAAGAGGAGGGCGGAAAAGTTGAAGTGTACGTGGTCGCCGAAGCGCAGTTAGAGGAAGGGAGAATGGGCATAAGTTGGGCATATGAACAGGTTGAGGGTAAATAGACACTGGGGAATGACAGAATCCCCAAACAGAGGGTTGTGAATAAGGTAAAATTAGTATCGATAGAAAGGGTGACTGTCATGTGGAGTATGGATAAGGGGATGAAAGTGATCAGTAATTCAGGTATGGTTCTGAACCGAATGAAAGCAGGAGTAAGAGGGTAGCAAGGATTCGAAATATGATTGAAGAAAGTTATGAAAGCGAAATAAAGGGTCTTTTTTGCCGCTAATTCGTCCCTTGAGGTAGGGGACGCTAGTAGCCTGTAACCTGGAGGGAACGATGAAGCGGAGGAGGAAAGGTTTCCTTGGCAGTGATTGCACTAGATTGCGGGAAGATGCCTTGCTTTGAATATTTCAGGCAAAGTAAACCATGGGTTAAGGTGTTTACAGTCCCTCCAGTGTTCAAAAAATGAGTTGATGCTGATTTCGTCCTATATCTTTCCTAATTTGAAGCTTATACAAAATTTCAGAGAAATTTTCAAAGTTTTCCGGGAAATATATCAGACTAAAGATTATCAGCAGAAAAATATAGTACGCGCAAACTAAGATGAGATTTTGAAGCGCATTTAAAACCAAATTGTATCCGCCCCAAAAGATAGCTATTGGTCACACAAACTGATAGTACATTGGCGAAATATGACTTGAGTGGGCGGAGTCTTTTAACACAGAACGATTTTACGTTTCTGTGCTGACTCATCTTATTTGGGGTGTACTATACCCAGTTTCTTCGAAACTGAAATTTTATTATTGGTGTCTGAAATATGCAACTTCTCTTAGAAACTTCGTGTGAGCTTTAAATTAGGATGGGATGAATAGTTTATTAATCTACACTGTACATCTCTGTAGATTCTACAGAGATGATTTACATGGCATGAGGCAAATCTAATGGTGGTCATTGAAGTAAAGTATGTATATATGAAAGTTTTGATTGAATAGATTTTTATACAAAAGGACACCAAATAATTGATTGAACATACACGATAAATATACAAATATGTCCTGCGTCGAAAGCAAACTATTGCGAAATTGTTGAAAATATGAAAAAGTTTTCAAAAAACACACTTTAATGTAAGATTTCCACTTGGAAGTTTACAAAATCACGAAACATGTTTAGCTATACATTAGCATTTTCGGGCGTCACAATATTGTATTGTGGCGCTATGCTATTGTTTAGCGAAAACGTGTCGCGGTGTTGTAACCTTCTAAGTGGAAATCTCACATTGAATTTTGTTTTTTGAATATGTTATTACAGATTTTAAGTATCGGTAAGTTCTATCATATTAAAAAAAAAAATATTGGTGGTTTGTGTTGTGTATGATATCAGTAGCAGTCCGGGAGGTAGCGTTGCATTTCAAGCAATGTTTTTACGCCGATTGCTTACCATCTTTTTCAATAAATCTCAAATGACTTATAAGTGAACCAAGCTTCAGCTTGACACACCCGCGGTGGGTGTGGGATTGGGAGATGCGGAAACGGTGAAAAATAAATGAAAATCAAGTAATAGTACGCCGGCTGAAACTTTTTTTCATAAATAGTTGACATCATACTGGGATGAAAAAAAATATTCAGCTGCATCGTGGAGGCGGGACTATGCCTCAGCTGCTCACATGAACTTGTATGGTGTCAACTATTTATGAAAAAGTTTCAGCAAGCGTACTATCACCTAAATTTTTTTTAACTCTTTCGCAGCCTCCCACACCCGCACCCACCACTCCTTGATTAGCTAATGATCAGTTCACGTATCCGTCATATAAGATCAACTATCAATGTTATCATCAGCCGGCTTACTATGACTTTTATATTTGCACCGCTACCTCCCGGACTATAGATACTTGTTGAAGTTTTTGAGAATCAGCTATGAAACATAAAGAGAGTAAGAATTGCTTTCATTCAAGTGAATGACAGAGCCGTACTGAAACTCTCGAAAATATCGAATAACGATAAACAAATCGATACAAAAAATACAGGTCCATAATTGAAATTTCAAAGTTGATGGTGCCCAAAGTCTGACGACGCCCGGTATAAAAATTCCGGGATCATATTCTGGTAGTCCAATGAAAGTGGATATGGCAAAGTGCATAGCACTGTTTATACTTTTTTATTCACAAGCAATATTTATTCAAAAGGTATGTCTTTTCAATCATTTTTTAAGTAATTGAATTGATCAGTAAAACATTCACAAGAATATTTTGACCTGGGAGAACGTGAAATGATCTTCAAAACATTGGCAGTACAATTTTCAGTTCAATAAACTTGTGCTTTATTTCAATTTTCAGCAAACCAAATATATCTTCTGAATGGATACCTCTATCTAAGAAAACATCTGAACCTTGGAGGCAATTACATGTGATCAGTCCTTATAAAATATATGCAGAAGAACAAAAGGAATTGGGCAACCAGAAATTTTGGAACACATTACCATTTCAAGAAAATGAAAAGTTGTTCAAACAAAAATATGAATTATAGATCAGATCTGATAAAAATAACCAATAACTCTTCATAACCAAATAGGTAGGTATTTAAATAAAAAAAGACATTCAAAAAATTAACAAGTTATATTTACTTATGAATTATAATGTTTAATAAACTGATTGAATAATATTGTCATGTTACTGATTAACCTATACTGTAACACCTACCTCACCAAGAATATCTGACAATCTTTCTAAATGAACTGATACCGAATCTGATTCATTTCCAGATTTACTTCTGTTTAGTAACTGGAAGGCATTCATATACTCCAATTCTGAAAATTCAGGTCCCTTATCCACGAGTCCATTCAGAATTTCCTAGAATCAATAATGATATTCATATAAAAAAATTTGAATGGTATCGAGATAAAATGATTACTTGCTTTGAAAAAATAATTCACAAATCTTTGAAAGCAAGATAAGGTAAGAAAAATGGAAAAAATTAACCCCAGCGGAAACAAATGCTCAAGGACAGACAACCACCAGACCTAATTATTTTCATAAGATTTTTACTATTTGAATTCAAAAATGGTGAACTTTCAGAAATAGGAAACAGACTAAAAATAAGACATAGTCTATTTTGCTTGATTTAGTAAAGAGAATCTCGGCAATTTCAATCTTCAAGTAATTAGCTCCAGATTTGCACGCTAACTTCGCCGGATAGCGCGAAGAGCAACGACAGTGAAGTCGCGGATTGCATTCTCTGAAAACTATTGAGAAGTAGAAATGGAATATTTGGCGTAAAAAATCCAAAACAAGCACCGCTCCAAAGTACCAAAATTGCAATACTCTTCACGACGTGCGTTTTACCAACCAAGCGTCTTCAGGAAATGAAGTAGACTCCTACTACTTCATCTTCTAAAACCGGTGGTTGGTGAAACGTGCATCCAGAAGAGCGGTACAGTTTGGGAGCAGCGCTTATTTATTCATCAATCTTGTGTAATAATGTACTACGACTTATTGCGGTGCAAAATCTGAAAATCAATCTTTCGAATTGAAATTCAATACATTCACCTCTCGCAGAGTTCCTACAAAATGAGTATTGAATTATATCCGACAGGCAGTTGTACAAGTTGTGTCACACAAAAATTATAGCTGATGATTCTTTTTCGTACAGAAGCAGGACCGTGCTAAAAGACGAGCTGCAGAGGCGATCCAATCGAATGATGACTTTTCATCATGCAAATTGACCTTCACCTTTTATCTTAGTATAACAATCAAGTTGTACCTGATCAATTTGCGTATTTGAAGATAACAAAGACGATATTATTATTATTTCGTTGATAGTTTCTTGATCACTTTGGATAGCGTTCAATGAGATTATATGGGTCTTCCGTGGAGCTCGAGTACATTCCGGCAAAGCATTTCCGGGGGACCACACGCGCTGAGATGACGGGCTCATCAGTGGCGGGTAGTTTGTTCGATTGCCATGGGCGTAAGTAACGGCCACAGCGCGCGGCATCAAATTGCCCACTCTTCGAGTTACTTCGTTCCAGGTAACTTATTCGCGTGATTCTGGTTCAACCACCCAGGAGGATCGTCACTATTGTAGGGGATCATTTTTTTGATGCGAACTGCAAATGTTTTGCTACTTGATGTCAACTACATGTGATAGACTAATTCGTTTTTCTTCTTGGTGACTAAGTACAGGCTTTTCTAACTTCTCTTTAGTTTCGGAGAGATTTCCTTTGTCCTCTGGGGTTGAAATGAACACACAGAATATTTTTAGTTGCACTGCGAACTCGTCGCTTTCTTGTCTTACCGGATCTTTATCCGGTCGCTAGCAATCTTTAAACGCTGTCTAGCGAATCCATGAAAATTTTCTAGTAGATAACAAATTTCTTCAACGAACTGGGTAAGTCATTCTCCCATTCCGGGGTCTTCTTGATTACATGGCCAAGTAAATTCACTTGCTTCTGGAATATCGAGTACTTTTTGGAGTTAAACTTCAGCCTGGTATTCCTTGTTCTGGTTAATACCTCTTCATGAATTTTCAGGTGGTCATGAAACGTTCTTTCCATTACGATTACGTTATTCAGATATATAAAGCATGTTTAACCAAGTGATACTTCTTAGAATATGTTCCAGTAATCAATAAAAAGTAGCTAGAACATTACATAGTCCAAATGAAGGGACTTTGAACTAGTATGAACCATTCCCTACAGAAAATGTAGTTTTCACTTTGTCTTCAGGATAAACTTCAACTTGTCACAAACCAATATTCAGGTTCAACGAAGAGAACCATTTCGATCCAGCACGCGTGATGAGGTTGTCGTCAATCGTAATAGATACCTAGCTTTTTTGTGACATCATTCAACTGTCAATACTATACGTAGAAACGAGTACCACTACAGAATACGATGTACTTCTGACTTTTCAATGACGCCTTCTTTGAACATGTTGGCGATCAGTTCCCTTACTTTCTCCAGTTTGTCAAAAAAGAGCCTTCTTGGCTTCTTCTTTGATTGGGATTCTCATGGGACTAACAATTTTATAGTCAATATCACTAGTCTTTCTAGTTTCACCATTATAACATTTGAGGAGTTTTAGGGATATGGATGCTTCATTCCATCAATATTCTGATTTTCGAACTCTACTTAACCCCATATGAATCCAAGAAAATATTTCATTTTCGATCTTCAGAACACATGATTGTTGTTTGAAAAATCCCCTTTTCTTAAATATTTCTAAATGTAAAGTATTCACTTTCACTAGAAAATCCAATATTGTTTTTTACCTATACACAATTGAGAATACAATTCTTGAACATATTGATAATATTAGAGACTTAGGAGTTCACTTTGACAATCAGCTTACATTTAACTCTCACATAAACGAAATGGTTAAATCAGCATATCGTATACATGGTTTCATCTTTAGAAATTGTAGGACTTTTAATGATATCACTGCACTATCATCTCTTTTCTTCAATCTAGAATATGGATCAATAATATGGAATCCCATTTATAGTCAATCCTCATTAACCATCGAGAAAGTCCAAAAAATTTTTTTTTAATTTCTACGCAGGTTAATGCATAAAATTGATGACAAATAGATTTTCATGTGCCGAGATTGGAGTCTAGATCAAAAAATATCACTTTTAAGTGCAAAAAACTCAAACAAACATTATGTCCAAAGCTCCAATTAATGTGATGAACACATGCAAACAAATTATCAAATATGTGTGATATTTTTAACTGCAGTAAGAATGAATTGAAAAATAAAAATCTCGAGCACATCTAAAAGCAATTTGGGAATCACTCATGGATGTGATCTTTTACTTTTTTTTAATTTTTATGTTGTATCCATGTCATCTTTTGTATGTTGTAACACTCTTACTATACTTCTAATCATATTGTATTTGCTATCTTTTAAAACTTGTCTTGTAAATGGTTTCTGTTGGGCAAATGCTATCTTATAATTTTTATTACTATTACACCGTATCGCACTGTATTTGAAATTGACTGTCTACTGATGCGATCTGATTTATATCCTTCATTCATAGTTTCTTGATCATTATGGATCGTGTTCGGCGGCATTTTATTCTGGCAATTCATCTCTTAGGGACGTCACTTGGGCTGAGATGTCCGGCTTGTCAGTGGCGAGTAGTTTGCTCGATGGTCATGGAGATAGGTGCACAGCATTACATCACAAATTACTCTGTTCCAGATAACTTATCCGACATATCACATCGCCTATATTACATCCCCAATCGAATGAACTGGCAGTAGTCACAAAATAAATTAGAAGATTGACTTACATATGCAAACTTCAAGGAACAGAAATGAATGACATAGTAACCAGATCATAAGTAGAGGACCATTGGAACAAAATGAATAAGCGAAAGTGGGTCTGGGGAGTATGACAACATCCTCCAAAATTGCATACAATATCAAGTGTGAACAATCGTAGTAACGAAACTGATATTAATAATCCAGCAGTCCACCACAGCCAACCAGCACCAGAAACAGCAGTTTTTCAGAACAATGCTATTGAGAACCAGGAGCAAAAAAAAATCCACCGACGAAATTCAGATTTTACATGGATTCACCTTGGGAGTTTCAGGAATTAGTTATTCAATATTATTATTCAAAATAGCTTTTATATATTGAGATAAGTATTTTATATTGTCGAAACTATTTTCCGGGTTTTTCTATATGCTTCCATATATGTTTCCTATTCAAATAAATTACTTACTTACTTACATACTTTGTCAAAAACTACACTGTACTTGGATCATATAATTGCACTGAAAAACTCACCTCTGGTGTTAAAAAAAATAATTCGAAGTAATGTCTCGCATGGTCCAGTGCTACCTCTCTAGTCATTGTGATATTCGTTAACGTTTGTTGAAGAGCAAATATGTTTCTACACATTCGTTGAATTCCTCCTTCATTTATGGCACTCATATATTGGGCAGAACTTATTAGAATTTTGGCAATTAAATGTCCTAATCCTTCAAATATATACTGAAAAAATCAGATATTTTATTTATTGGCAAATATCCATCCAAATCAGTTTGCGCAAAAGGTATTGTTATTGTTGTGTAGTAACTTATTTGTATGATATCTTAGGGTAGATGTTATTTAGTGATTTTATATATACTTATATTAAATACTGCAGGAAGAAACAGTTTGTTTTGGTTCAAGTACCAGACGACAAAACATTTAAAGGTAAATGTATTCCTGCTGTTGGCCAAATCACATTTTTTCGGTGATCAAAATTTATTTTTCAATTCGGACAAAACAAATATTATTCAAAAGTCATATTTGTGGAGAACAGAGTTTTTCATTAACCATTTTGAGTATTTTCACCTTCCATAATGGGAAAATAATTGCTCTTTCTATGTATGAAGTTCTTCATTACAATTTTCATAATTTCAGATTGTGGAAGGTGAAAATACCCAAAAGTGTTCACGAAAAAATATTCTTTTTTACAATCGACCAAATAGGATAGACGACTTCAGTTTCATTGATGATAATATGGCATATTCAAAAGTCAATAATAGTTGAAAAAATTTCTAAGAACTCTTCTTGATCACAGTCTGAACTGGAGTGCATTAGGTATCTATTATGCTCAAGCTGATTCTATTTCCGGGATTGGTCATCCATGAACAATGGCGAATATGAAAAGAAATCTTGCTTCAGAGGGGCATATTGTCTGAATCGTTTATATCATCTACCTAAGTGATGCCGAAAAATATATTTCAAATTGTATATTATCTTTTCCTGTAATCTGTCAAAGATTTATTGATCAAACACCGCTCCCCCAGGTAACAGCCCTGGACTAATACTTATATGGCACGTATGGCACGAATATATACATACATATATATATACATACAGTGTGACCTATTTTTAATGGAAACACACCCTGAAGTTGTAAATCGATTTTAATAATTTTTTTTAAATGCCAAGTACTGAAAGGTCTACCTTGTGACAAAATTTGAAATGTTTATTAAAGTTTCAGGGCATACTACGATATTTTTTCTTAGTCGAAAATCGGGATTTTTTATTAGCGTTTTTTTTTATTGAAAAATCACTACGCCACTGGATTCAGAGTGCCTCTAAATACGTGTGACCAAAATTTCATGAAAAAATATTCATTATTAACAAAGTTATGACAACTCAAAAATTCGAAAACTCACACAGCTAACAGTCACAATATATCA
>WOGR01002119.1:1747-18143 GCA_015342045.1 Leptinotarsa lineolata | reverse complement strand
AATGGGAAGACTCAAGAAATGGTCTCTGGTCTGGATTCCTGGCCACACTGGCCTGAAAGGCAACGAGGCTGCTGACTCCCTTGCAAAGGAGGGTTCTGCAAGTAGCTCCATCGAACCAAAACCTGTTATTGGCATTGCTTCAGGCTTTGCCAAACAAACATTGCACACCTGGATGGCAAGAAGTTTTAAAGACTTCTGGCAAAATCTTCCAGGATTGACTCACTCCAAGGCGTTCATTCACCCTCCGAAGCTTGAAGCCAAAAAGTTGTTGGACTTTAGTAGGGATGAACTACGAGGGTCGAATAGACCCACTCACTTCTGACCTAACCTAACCTACATAACGCAGGCTTTGCTCTCGGTTATGCCAGTTTCACGTTGAGCTAGTATAAATCACGAAATCTTAAATGGAGAGCAAAACATTGTGGAATAGGATACTGAATTGACCAAAAATTATGGCCCTAAAATAAATTCAAAAATACAAAATGGTTCTGCTAGCTCAAAATGGGAATGCTGTCATAGATATAATATGTGAACTGTTCAAAAAATAAGGTGAATATTCAAATTTAGCGGGCTTAGTACATTCGATTAACGATTTTTGTATTTCAACGGTCTAGCATGTTTAGTGTGTTGGTGAGAGGCATAAAAGTTGGAAGTGTTCTGCGTGTTCGGCGATTTTTTACTATCGAAAAAATTCATCGAAGAATTTGAATCGAAATTTGTGTGAAAAATGTAATCAAGTGCTGCTCAAAACACTTGAAATATGAACAATGGCATACGATGATTGTTCGCTGAGACAGGAAAATGTTTACAAATGTTCCCAGTAGGTCGAGAAGATGTGAATGACGCCTCAGTACAGCAACAACCGATGAAAAAATGTTGAGAAAGTGAATAAAATTGTTATGGAGAATCATCGAGTGACTATTAGAGAAGTTCCTGAGGATGTTGGCAAATCGGTTGGCTCATGCTATGCAATTTTGTCGGTAATTTTGGGCATGCAGCGTGTGGCACCGAAGTTAGTTCTGAAGTTGCGCATTAGCATCGCTCAGGAATAGTTGAATGATGTCAACGACGATTCAGATTTGTTTAAAGGGGTCGCAATGGTAGAGCCCAGAAGAGCCAAGACCGATGCTTGGATGGATGCTTGGTAGTTTTTTCCAGCAATAAGTGTTCACCCCATCTGAGCCTGGAGCAGCAAAGTTAAAGGGCTCTTCGAACGTCATCCGGGGTTATCGGATTGCGCAGTTCATTGAGCTCACGCTGTCGAAGCTCTCTGCTGAAAGCTTCGAACTACGCTAGGGCTGAAGTGTATAATTTGAGTGGCTGCGGGTGTTCATAGATGTCCTTCCAGAAGGATTCCACCTGATCAGCGGTCGGCGGATTATCCACAACACATGGAGGCTCTTGGAATAAGCGAGAAGGTTTCTCGTGGAATCTAAGGTTTTCCGCGATACTTCTCGCTCGCCTCACAAGTGACTTCTTAGCAGCCACTAGTATTCTATCAAGGCAGTGCATACACTACGACACAGTACGATACAGCCACAAAAACACATGACAATGAAACGGACAACACTATTGAAATTACCAATTTAAATTAGAAACATTTTGACGAATCTTTGCATTCGCGAATATTCCTGTGAGTAATTCAAATCGAACTGTATGACTCGAATGTATTGCAGATACCGTAGTATTCTAGGCTATCTTCCTCCCAATTTTCTGTACAAGCATATTCTCGGAATTCAGAATACCTTTTTTCGCCATAAACAAATGAACACCATACAATTACCACTAATTACGAACCCAAAGTATTCAGATTATTCCATTCTGGTCAGTGCGGCATCATCTGAAAACATTTAAATTGCAAGAGCCGATATTTCAACAGTTTCATTCTTCCATGAAAGTATATCATGCTTTGGTATTCGAAACATCATCAAAACACTGGCATTTCTCGACAAAAGCATGACAGAATGTGTGATTGTGTAAAGTAAGAATATTTCTCAAGCAACAATGATACCGCTTGTCTATAGATTTTATCATAAAAATTCCTCGGTGCATTGGGAAGATGCTTAACGTTCAACCACTATGGGGTCTTTCATAAATTAAGTGACGATTGCTAACTGGTACTAATACTGAAATTTGATATAATCCAAATATCATTGATTCTCAGATGGAGAGAGTGACGCCCAACAAAAGTTTTTAACCGTTCTTTCCAGGCGACTCATCCAGAAAGAAATCGGCAGACAAAATAATTGCAAATAATGTGTTAAAACAGTTTTCATTTTGAACACTAAGAACATTGTTGAAGTATGAAGAACATAATCGGATACAATGAAGGGCCAACCTTGTCTGAAGATTTCTAATTTTCCAAAAATTAAGGTGTGAATTTAGCGTTCAAAATCCCTTATAATTTGAGCATGCATATTAAAAATAAGAAAGACAAGAGTTTTGTGTTAGATAGATCAGTTGTTTATGAATTATCTTGTCGTTCACGCCCGATGTTTTACATTGGTCAAACTGGAGAAACATTCAAAGCACGTATGAAAGAACATTGTTTAAATTGAAAGGGCTATATTTTTAGGAGAGATTAACTTTTGGTGAAGAAAAGTTTTGGCCTTTTTCTTCTCCACCTTCATACAAAACAATTATTTCACCTAATACATTCCCGATTACTTGTCGAAAAAACTTCAAAAATGAATAGTTTATTTTCAAAGATTCATACAGTTCCTCAAAACTACATATTCAAAAGCTTATCATAACGTAAGGTTATATTGGCTTGCTTTACAGCTACAAACACAACACCATTTATCCCCATCATCAGTTGGAAATACCAGACTTGATCTCACTTTGAGGAAAAGATTTCGATGAAGAACTTTATAGGCATGAAAAAAAAATAAAAGTTGTCTATGTTTTTTACCACTTTTATTCGTAACTAAAGTTAATGCAGTTTCGTCCTATACAGACTTTTTCAAACTTTCACATTAAACTTTATAGGCACAGAATAAACAATTTTTCTCTTCGCCAAATCTTTCTCATAGAACATAATATGACTAAAACTACTTAGCCTTTCATTATCGGTCTAATATTATTTTCCGAGTAACGCATTATTTTTGCTAACAATACTTTTAGAACATACACTTTGGGTTTTTTCCAAAATAACAAACAATATATTACCGAGAGAATTCTTCACAAAGTGGCATTCGAAAGTTACATTTGTTTTCCTTGATTTTTGTGGCGCCACCTAACGGTAATGGTCTGCTCCGAATATCCAATTTTCTTCACAACATTCCAGCTGTAAAAAATGAGTAGAACATTATTCATCTATATATTTCTAGTCATATCCTGCTCACGGTTTATTCCGAATAACTGGCAATGAAAGCAAGCTCGAACTGATTTGTAATTTTTTCAACATACACGTCAGCTATATATCCATATGGTTGACGTTTGAGCGGATAGGTTAAAATTTTTTAAGAGTCAGCCGGTGGTGGCAACACACGCAGGTGATCGATCTGAGGTAGTCTTGAAATGTCGTTTGTGCATTATTTTCTGTGATCGGGCTCCTCGCCGACAGTGTCCGCCCATGACATGTTAAATCGCATGGCCTACTCCTATGACGTACGCTAAGGTTTCCGGAAGGGTTGCTATGAATTATAAGTAAGAAGTCACAGAAATGGTATTCTATGGAATTTTTATATTTTAATGGGATTCTATTTATGTTTTGTTTTGGGTGAATTATTGAAATAATTTGCATCAGTTGAGTTTAATTTATATTCGTAGAAGGGTATTTCGGTGAAAGTCGTCATAACAAAATTATAATAAAATTGAAGTTGAAGCAGTGAGTAGCAATGACAATATATCTCCTTGTAGAAACTCGTCCACATCTTAGTCATTAGTAGCTCCTTCTTTTGAAGAAGTCTTTTATGTCTTGAGGTATAGTCCAAGTAATCGTTATTGTGCACTCATAAAGGGTGTCGGCTTTATCAAAGGCCATGAAAACCAATACATACAAATGAACCGCCTGTCAACTCCTCTGACGTAGGGCAGAATGGCTTAAGTATCAGTTGTGTTTGTTCTTTCATTGTTTTCATTCTTCTTTCGGTTTTTTGCTTGTAAATCTTATGTTGTTTATATCCATTCTGTTGAAGAGCTTCTTGTATGTGTTTCATTTCTTGTTCCTTCGTGTCTTCGTCTCTTAGGCATTAAGATCTGGATATAAGAGTGTTGGCTACCGTTGAGTTGTCTTCTAACTAACTCGCTGTTTTTTTCTATCTCTGGTAGGTCAGTAGTCGGTCGGTGCGTTGTGAGTCGGTGGTTCCGCAGACTGAACGATCGATTTTCACTTGCTATCGTCTAACCCGTGTTAGGAATCATACGTTAAAAGGTAAGACCTCGTTAGTTCTTAGATCGCACAAGTTTCGACTCCTGAGGGTTGTCGTTCGTAGGGGTGCATCAGCTGCTTAACAGAAAAACATATTTTAAGCATATGTTCATTTTTTTAACACATCTCTAGGTTAAACTGGATTTTCTGGATGATTGAGTCCAGGTGGAAATATTATTACTTTGTTAAATTTTCAATCGAAAGTGATATTAGTGAGTTAATGTATCAATTGATAATTATAAGGAAAACTTTTTCTCGATAACATGGCCGGCACATGAAACTCAACAAGTTCTTGACCATGACACACAAAACTATTGAGAAGAAGAATATGACATTTGACATTTGAGCTTATAAAATTCTGAGAAGAAGAGAGATAAATAGGTAGCAAGCCCAGAAAGGTTTCCCTCCTCTTCTCAGATTTTTATAACTTCAAATGTATACCATTTTCTTCTTCTGAATAACTTCGTGAATCCTAATGGTCCAGGACTATGACGTGTTGAATTACATGTGTCGGCCAAAGGTTAATATTTCACTCTTATTTGTATACGGCAGTGAAGGGGCCCATTTTATAATTATTATATTCTTGCAAATTGCGTCAAAAGGGCACTAAACACATAGGTGTTCATAAGTACAATTTTGAAGAAGTTAAAATAATAAATTATGGTTTTATTGGAAGGTAGAGAGAATAAAAAAACCAGCGATCGTCGCCACTGGATCCGTACCTACTGTGTCATGTTTCTTGCAGCTAGATTTGATTAGATACAGGTTTTTATTGGCTTCATTAACTTACATGTGTGACACGGGTGGGTATTGTCATTTACACTGAACTGCCATCGTATAGCAAACCCGCGTGTAGAACTACCTGATGGTGGATATTTCGGAGTTTTGTTGGTTATGACCCACCATCCGCCTTGCCAGGCTCTGTTTTGACTGGTTCGAATATATTCAACGATTTAATGATAGTGTCTCGTCTGCATCGGGCATTTATGTGACCACAATTAGCGTTTGATGCATTTTAGTGGCAGGAATTTTAGTTACTCATACGTTTTTTGGTATTGTTGTTTGACCCAACCCGTTTTGGTGTTGATATGAAAGAATTCGATAAAATGTGTGCATTGGGATCATAATATTAAATGGAACATGTTATACGCCGCTTGCAGGAAGCAATACGAAGAAAAACAATTCATAGCTTTCGCATCGCATTTCGTAACTCGGCCACCGTACTCACAAGATTTGCCTCCCTGCGACTTTTCTCTGCGCAACAAGATACACCACTGGACTGTATCTACTGAACCTTCTTGTTCAGACCATAGATATATTCTCTTCGATATTGAAACAGGTCTAAGACCAGTAGTGGCATGACAAAGTAGCGGAGCAATTTTGCGAAGCAGTGATCTCATCCTATCATGAGAACTGTCCACTGAGAACTAAAAGAGATA
Source organism: Leptinotarsa lineolata (assembly GCA_015342045.1). NCBI lineage: Eukaryota > Metazoa > Arthropoda > Insecta > Coleoptera > Chrysomelidae > Leptinotarsa > Leptinotarsa lineolata. The sequence continues at coordinate 12,332 of WOGR01002119.1, read as the reverse complement.
ACCACAAGTGTTCTTGGTGGAACAAAAGCCTGTAAAAACAAAGAAAAGAAGTTCGACGACTATTCAATCGAGCTAAAGAGTCTGGTAACTAGGAGCTTTATAAGAGAACTCTAACGGCTTATAACAACGAAATTAAAAAGGCAAAACGGGAGTCTTGGAGGAAGTTCTGTGAGAGTATATCTGATGTACCTCGCAGCACAAGAATTTACAAGATTCTCTCTAGAGAGCCGACTGCTGTAAGTGGGTCGCTGAAACGACCCGATGGAACATTTACGACCTCTAGAAAAGGCTTTTGATAGAAAACCACTTTCCTGGAAGTCAGACTCTTGAAAACAACAAACCTCTGCATTTTGAGGGCGCCAAACGCCCAAAAAAGAGCGATTGGGAGGTTGTCAAGAAGGTTATCACAGCACCGGCAGTTGAATGGGCTATCAAGTTGTTTCAGCCCTTCAAATCTCCTGGATAGGATGGTACATTTCCAGCTCTTCTGCAAAACGGACTGGAAATAATCTTACCCATTTTCATAAAATTGTATAGAGCTAGTCTGGCATGGAACTACATACCACTCAGTTGGTTGGTAGCAAGGGTGGTAGATATACGAAAAGACCCACACCCCAAATCGTACCGATTTGGGGTGTGGGTCTGACTTTGGAATTCAAGAACAGACTTATTACACTGTTTTTCAATGATTTTTTTTCCTGACAATCGTTAATAATACTTCTATGAGTGAAAGAGCTTTTTTCACGCCAATTCACTGGGAAAGAAAACTCATGAATTTTGTTCAACTCTCTCATCTTAGTCACCTTAAAACTTTTGCTATAAAATTCCGCGATCATTTTTTGCCATTTTACATGCGAAATGGTAATTTTTATGAATATATCCTATAGTAAGAGTGGGTGATAATCAAAATGAGGTACGAATCAACTTTGATAAATTTGAAATTCATTCTGAATACATTAAACTTCAGAAGCAATCCCGCTTCTAGTAACTCGTTCGGATTTCATCCAACTTTGTATATAAATCTACAGCTTTTAATGTACGATAATTAACAACCCCATAAAAAATCGCTGAGTTACGACATGATGGTAATGAATGCCCACATCGAAAAGCCCTTTCACGATAAAGTGCTACCGACGTTTCAACGAAAAAGCTCTAATCAAAGAAGGAAAAATATTTTTTTAACTTTCAGTAGCCCGTTAAAGCGAATCCTTGCCATAAAAAGACCAATGCAAAAGCCTAATGGGAACGCTGTTTGTGTACAAATTTCTTAATATTATTATCTATTCCTCAAGAGTAACAGTGATGCCATAAAATTGGAGTGCTTTCGATCAAAGCGGTGGCTACAAAAACGTCAGTACGACATCATATCACCACAAAATCATCTGTATTTCCCACATAGAAACATTGTTAGAACAAAGTTATTATCGATGAATGAGATATTCATTGTATTTTGATTTGAAATTGGTTGGTGAACAGTTATACATGGTTATACAAATTCAATTATTGGAATACACTTGCAAACCGGTTTCGGGCTGTTTGGCCACTTGTCAGTGCAAGGTAGTATCTATCATCAACCTAAAGTCGAACCAACAACATGTTTGTCATCGCCCCATCTGCCCGAGAACGAGGTAACCAACTGCATATCCAAATTTTGCCTAATTCCTCGTATAAGGAAGAAAATTACACAAAGTGAGTGAAGACTGGCTCAAAATCAAATTTCTCAAAAGAACAATTTTTTCAGCCCCGTCTCAACTTACACCACGAAGGGCGTTGGATTGTATCCGACAGATATCAGTGCAGAATACTTCACTAAAGTTATTCCTGCGTATGCTGTTGGCGATACAACTACACCGAATCGAATTATTGGAACACACTTATTATTGAATGGAGATGAACCAAGATGTGGGATAATTTTTGAATCTTCCGAATGTTGTATAACATGACAGAACAGTGGCATTATGTAGGAGTTTGAATTGAGCAGGTTTTTGTTTATGTGATACAGAAGCATGGTTTGAAAGCAGATATCAATGACGAATAAATTCCAGATAACTCCACATACGTACAAATGGAGTTTTTCTGATGACAAACCACAAAACAAGGATTTTCCAAGAAGTTCCAGATACCAAACATGGTCGAATGTTGTAAACATATTCAAAAACATTGTCAAAGATTCTATATTTATGAAGAAAATTTTTGCAAGGCAAGACTGAATCTTTTTTGCAAATCTAACGGCCAATATGGCTTACTTGATTTCATTTGGACTTGAGGCTTTTTCAAAGTAACATTGAATTCCATTAACATCGCTGTTCGTGTGACTGTACAGTATTGCATATTTAACAATATGATGATGTAAATTGAAAGGTAGTTCTGGATGTTGATTAGACTGACATAAAATATTGTTTTAGGTTATGTATGCATATGCATGATAGTTTACCCTATATCTTTGAATCACTTCATTCAGTCTATAAGAATCCTGAGTTATCAACGGTTCCATCAACAAGTCTATGTTTGTCATTTTATCATTGAGTTTATGTTTGTCAATTCATATATGTCGGCAAAAAACTTTATTTCTAGGTGAATATTGGAATAGAAATATCTATATAACGATGGGTAAACACGTTTGAAATAAATTCTCTAAATAAATAGTTGTTCAAAGTTATTCAGATATGATGCAAACCATATTTGTACGTAAGTGACGACGTAGGTTTCAATAGTGATAACTATTGGATAAGACTAACCAGGATGAATTTGGCGCGAACTTTTCCCATTAACATTTATCTGAAGATTTGAACTACAACCGTTCAAACAAACAGATAATTCTCTATGTGTATGAGCAGCTAACATCACTGGGCCATTTTATGTATCATGTAATTAATAGTAATTTCAAAGGAAATTTGAAGCTGTATTTTCCATATCCTTCAATGATATTAGCACCTATCTATTAGTAACGCTTTAAATTCTCGTCCGAGTGGTTGCTGAATCACCTTCATTTGAGAATTTACATCGTCGAGAAGAGCACTAAGGCTTACATATTGACAAGTTTCCGATCGCGTTTATTCTTGTTTTACAAGAAATGCAAAGAAATTCTCGGCCGCGAACCTTTTTAAATATTTGCGCTGACTCTGAAGAAACAGATTCATAATATTCATTAAAAAATGCATGACATTCTCGATCGTAGAAAATTCCCGTTCTTCAAGAAGCCTGGAATTTTGCGACAGAAGGAAACATGTGACAGTTCCAAGGTGGAGCTTCGAGAATATGCCACATTGTTGATACTTTGATAAATTGGAGAAAATGCCGAAAATCATGAGTTGAGAAATTGGACACAGTAAATGATGATAGATTCGAGACTCCTGCGGATCTTCAGTTGTTGATATTCGCATTATTTGCACTTAATGATCGGATTGGGTAATTTCGTATAAACAGTGTGACACACTTGAGATAAAGCAGTAAATTTTGAAAGCAGAGATTTGATTTTTGGTACAAGCGTAGATTTTCATGGGCTACACCCTCCTCAAAACATAGCCCGAGTGACAGCCCTAAACTTATCTTATCGCGATCCCGCTAAAAGATAAGATTAGGTTAGGTCAGAAGTGAGTAGGTCTATTCGACCCTTCACAGCATCCCACAAGGGATGCGGTGAAGGGTCGGTGCGGTGCGGTGTGACTCACACCTATTCAAACTTGACTAAATGAACCCAGTTTCTTCTTGAAGCTGATTAGCTAATATGGTGAGTGATCTTTCAGATCAGATGGTAAGAGTGCGGTTCTACCAATCTCTGAAAACCTGATTCGGTCCATGGCAGGGCAGGCACAAAGTATATGCTCTGCTGTCATCATATTACATATAGAGACGACACCCACTGTCTTCCGATAGTCCGAGTCTCTGCATATGATGATTCAGACGAAAGTGACCTGTAAGGAGGCCTGTTAGACATCGTAGTTCATCCCTACTAAAGTCCAACAACTTTTTGGTTTTAAGCTTCGAAGGGTGAATGAACGCCTTACAGTGAGCCAATCCTGGAAAATTTTGCCAGAAGTCTTTGAAACTTCTTGCCATCCAGGTGTGCAATGCTTGTTTGGCAAAGCCTAAAGCAATATCAATGACAGGTTCTGGTCCGATGAAGCTACTTGCAGCACCCTCTTTTGCAAGGGAGTCAGCAGCCTTGTTGCCCTCCAGGCCAGTGTGGCCAGTGATTCAGACCAGAGACAATTTGTTGAGTCTTACTATTGAGGAAAGTCGTTTTTGGCAATTTGCTACCAATTTAAACGTTGCTCGATAGGAGCCAAGAGCTTCCAACGCCGCTTGACTGTCCCAGAAAATTTTCATTAACTTGTGTGTAAGGTTGGATTCAATGAATACCTCCGCAAACAATTCAATAGCAAATATTTCCGCTTGGAATACAGTCGCATATGTCCCTAGGCAGGTTGATATCTCTGTCCGGGGTCTGCAACTGAAAACACCTGCACCAGGCCCTGAAAGTGTTTTTGATCCATCTGTGAACCAACAACGATCTGCCCTCAATATTTCCTTCTCTCGGAGGATCCAGTCTTCTCTACTGACATTTGAAGGCATAAAGTCATAAGTCATTTCCAGAATGCTGTGGCTTCTAGTGTCAGCCAGAAGTCTAGTGAACTCAGTCTGCATGCAGTCCATCTAGCCTCTCTCTCCAGAAAAATGTGGAGAGAGGGTAGTTCTAGAAGGATCTACATAGCCGCCGACGGTGTGGAACTGATGGCACCACAGATAGCCAGACAAGCCTGTCTGGCTATCTGTGTGATAAAAAACACTTCAAATGAGTCACACACTGTATACGTTTCGCATTAGAAAATTAATAGGCGGATCGTACGTTGAAACGGTAGGGCCCCGTTGAATCATCATGTTTTATCTTAAATGTATTTTGCCACACCTTGTACACATAGACGCCATGTTTTTTCTCGAATGATGTTTTTTGAGACACCCTGTACACATAGAGGTATCGCATGTTGAAACGTTACAGCCTCGTTAAACTATCATGGTTTTTCATTAAATGATGTATATTTCACTCAATACCCGCTGCCATGTTTTTCAATAATCTGATTTTTTTATTCATCATTATTATTATACTACTTTTAGGCTTCGAATATTTTCATCTACATTTATTATTTCAATAATTCAATTCTTTTAACTAAATCTCTCCGATACTCATTCTATCCTTTTTGGCATCAATTACGTCAAACCGTCCTCTCACTCTTACACACACCTCTTATGGAACTTGAATTTACCACTGTGTGCGCGGTAGCCTCTGATTGGTCCACTGGATGACGACAAAAGTGAAGAAGTGGGGTTGTTCTATACTCCGGCATTAACTACTTATTTGAATTTTCAAATCAGTTGATATTGTGAACAATTTCAATAGAAATATCATTGAAATTACGTACAACAGAATATCCAGATTATTATTTTATAAAATCAATCAATAACATTTTATAGGAAAACTTCCAGAAAGCTTTCTTATATACGATTGTCATGAAAACACGATAGACCCATCTATACCACAAAAACAATTTTGTACAATTACTGGGTCTTTGGACAGATTGCTCACTTTACGATGTAAATAAAATTACCGCAAGTATTGTGAGCTTGTGGGGAGCCACAGCAATCTTCAAAACGGTTTTGCCGCTCGTAAAAATGTTGTTACTTCACGAGTTCTTTGTTGGTAATGACTTGAAATAATAGTTTTTGGAGGAGGTGTTAATTAATATTGACCACTTTCAAACCTCAGAATATATATCAGTGTGCTGATAGTTCATAGAACTTGACATAGTCACATGATTCATAAAACATTATTTTCATTGCAATTCAGTTGTAGTTTTGATTTGTATTATTGATTTCGCAATATAAGATGACCGATCTTCCAATCGATATTCATCAAAATCGGTCCACCGACGTATGATTTTTTTTCCAGGTTGGCCGTGAACGTACATCTTTCCTTCATCTAGGAAGTATCTATCTATCTTCCAGAAATTTCGTTAGTGACCAGTCAGAATTCTGTGCTGTTTGAAATAGCCCGCGAAATAATTATTTTATTCAAGCTGAATTCCAACATAGAGCGTACACCTTCTTCTTCTTATTTTTTTGGCTCTACTTCGTGGGCAATTTGCCAGTCATCGATAAAGTGAACCATTATCCTTTCCGTAAGTATTCAGGTTGTCTCACTCGACGTGATTCCATGAATATAACTACTTTTTTCTCGACTAACGAAAATATATGAAATTAACAGACCAGATGTAATTATTTTTGAGATTAGGTGAAAGACAAATAGCACAACAAAGGATAGAACTCTCTTCGCTCCGGGGCATTGGCGGAGCATTACACAAGCTGGAAATGTTGCTTGGGGTTAGTAGCACCTAGGTTGTAGAAAGTAGAGATCTGCAAGAGTAAATTTGTATTTATTTACCAGCCAATTTTGATGTAGGTTATGAATTTCATGGGGAGTAGCATTATTTTAGAGATTATGGAGCATTTCATAATGGTATGATTGAGGTCTTCAACTTTTCCACACTCACAGTAATATGTTGTCTACAACCTATCCGAAACAAATCGACTCCAGTGGAACAGGGCCCTGTCCCAATTTTTCAAATCATGGCGTTGAGAGATATACTATTCCGGGACACATGATGAATAAAGTGACCTACAATACTAATTACCTGTTGATAATGCTCACACCAGAGATGTCACTAAAGGTAACGATATGAGATAGAAATGGCAGTCGTAATTAATTCCGTAGAAGAACTAAATATACCATACGTTGTGCAATAATAACTCAAAAAAACTCAAGAGCATTTGTTCACAAATTGAAAATACTGGAATTTACAATATTTCACTTTCGTGCCTTTAGAGACCGACAGAGTCCAATCATTGATGATAAAGAAAAAAGGCGGATTACGAAACTTTTTTGATGAGAAGGCCCACCCGCATACTACGTGACTTTGCCAATTTCTGCTGGCGCCGTGATCGCCTAACCTACGGCAAAGAACGCGGCACGTCACTGATTGGTTTGTAAGTGACAACTTGAATCTGAAAACATTAATCTTTGTTAGTAAGTTCATTGTTGAGTATGACACCGCACTTTATATTCGATATCACGACAACCTGGTTAGTCGTTGTTAGCCAAATGTGTCTTCTTATTTCTCGGAGAAAAATATTTATTTCAGCTTTGTATATTGCTGTCAGCGTTTTGTTTGAGAAGAAATATCGAGCTCTCTGGTTCGAAGTGCTCTTCTGTCATTTTTTAGTGACATTAGCATTGACATGTTTTTATTTAGGGGGCTACATCAAATTATTCAAAATATTACATCAATTGAGAGCTTTTTGTCAGATATGTTTTTTATATCGGTGATCAAAGTATTTATCGAGTAGGCCATTGCCACAAGATGGCTCTAGTGTCCGGATTTTTTTTTCTAAACATGTTTTCAAAACTTTCTAGAGTCGGTAGAATACTTCTCAACTCGCTAAAATCAGTCGCAGTCGCAGTCACAAAAGAGTTGTTCCCAGTCATCCAGCTTACTATTTCTATAATAATTCAAAATATCATTATCAGGTGGATGAATGTCTCTCGGTTCGCTGAGAAAAAAATTGTTTTATTCTTGAGAATGTTTCAATGCGAATCAATCCACTGCAGAAGAAGAAGAAATCGCAAGAGAGGAGGGCCTATTTCAGTGTTGCCAGGTCTACAGTTTCTGCAGTTTTTTGTTTTCCTCTTGAGCTACTATTTTGAGGTTCAACTCAGCACACCTCAAACTTCACTGTTTTAAAACTCTTTCAATTGGAAAACTGCGTTTATGTGGAATGAACCTTCTGAGAATGTTTTTCCAAATGAAAATTAATCTCCAGCGATTTGCACAGGAACCGCGTTTAGAGCGTTTTGAGGAATTTCCCGCAGTGCTTGTGTTTTGCCCTTAAAAAAACTAAGTTTTTGTGTTTATTTTATAGTTTTTTTTTTCAACTGGACTTATTCTCAATATGCTATTCTGTATAATGGTTTGAGACAGCAAAACTTGCTTTCCTCCTTACATGTCACTATCGTCTGAATCATCATATGCAGAGACTCGGACTGTCAGAAGACAGTGTGTGTCACCTCTGTTTGGAATATGATGAAACAGCAGAGCGCATACTTTGTGCCTGCCCCGCCGTGGACCGACTCAGGTTTTGTACGACCACACTTTTGCCATCTGACCTGAAATATCACTCACCATACAAGTTAATTGGTTTCGTCAAGAAGGTGCGTTTATTTGGTCGAGTTTGAAAAGGTGTGAGCTACAATAAACCCTTCTGGGTTGCGGCGGAGGGTCAAAGAGACCCACTCACTTTTGACCTAACCTAACCTAAACTAACCCAACCCATGCCTTTCTTGTGGAGGTTCATTCTGATCATTTTCGGACCCCAAAGCGGAACTTTGTGACGTCTGTAAGAGTGAGAACAACTGCAATTTGTGTATGTATGAGGGAGAAGATGATGAAGTCAGTGTAGAGTAGAGAAAAAACAAATATGGCGGAACACCAAAAGGGCACTGAGCCGTATTTTAGTTAATAATAGGTAGTCGGATTGCTATGCGCAGCACATCAAATGAAAGGGAAGGGATGCTCCTCTCTCACTCTTACACACACATGTCCCCACATCTAACGAAATTTCCCTCTATTAAGCATCTCTTCAAGCACCTCCTCGACGCACGTATCATTTTTAACCACCCCCAAGTGACTAATGGTTGATAACAAGTAGGCCCCATTCGCATTTTCTCCGCTTTCATGTGTTGCACGTTACGATCCGACTATTTGCAACGAAGATATGACTTAGTATCTTTGTGGCGTGCTGCCATTCGAAAATTTCGAACGCACCCATTATTCAGATTTTCAATATCATCTCGTTTGCAGCTCATTATTGACGAAGATGCGGTTGAGTGCCCTTTTGGCATGTCACCATATTTGTTTTTCCACTGGTCCACACTAACATTACCACCTTCTCCCTCATACACACACGTATTGCAGTTAGTCTCACTCTGACATACATCACACTTACCTTGAGTTGGGTGTTCCACAAGGTACGAAAATGACCAGATTGAACCTCCATAAGAAAAAGCATAGGATTTTGAGGCCGAAGCGGCATAGTGCCTATACTAATTGTTCGTCCAGATCAACATAAAAATTTTGTATCAGTCATGTCCTGATGATGCTAAATTGATTAGTGAAACGCGCGACGAGAAAGAGTGTTTGGTTCTTATGTGGGAAATATGTTTTCAATACAGTCAATTTAATGAAAAGATATAACGATCATTAATTGGGTTGCAATATAAAAATAAAGCTCCGCTTCACACTTATTAGTTTTTCTCAGTTCCCAATTATAATTTCTGTCTCGAAACTATGGCTGGTTGTGGCCCATCTGATAATTGATTGCACACTTGGTCTAAGCAGGCATATTACAACTACTATTTAAGTGTTGCCTCGCGAAGTATGGACGTAACAGTTTCGAAACTGCGCTCTTCTTTCATGTTTCAAACACTCAATAAATCATCTTTCCCATATTTTTCGTGATGATACATCACTATTCCATTCACTTTTCCACACCGGCTTCGCTTTAATTGACTTTCTATTAAGTTGTCATTATCGAGAAACAAATGAGCCGGTAATTCTCCAGGCTATGAATAATGCAAATAACATACCATGAAATTGTTAAACAAACCGTAACACTTTTTCGTGGTTTGGGCGTATAATTTCGTTCGGAATCGGTGGTAATTGATTGACTTGGCATAAAAACGAGAATGTTCCGTTTTGTAAAAACTGCACGATATTGGTTATTGTTAATATACGAAGTGTTCAGTTAAAACCGAGCCACCGAAAATATTTCAGAGTAGAAGATAATAGGGAAAATTGGAAGCAGGCTGCTTTTCATTTGAGAGAATAAGGACCACTCAAGATGACGGTCGATTTATCTTGCACCACCTCTATAATAATCCAAATTTTTTCAATATAACATGAAATTAATCAATATCTCGTTGGAAAAGTGTTTCAAAACACATTCCGAAGAGATAACAGGCAAACTTGGAAACAGGCTGCTTTTATCTAAGAGAACGAGGACCCCCAAAAATGATTGTCAATTTTTTAAATAGAATATGAAATGAATCAATCTTTCGTTGGAGAAGTATTTCAAAACAAATTCCAAGAAGATATTAGGTAAAATTGGAAACAGGATGCTTTTTTCGAAGAAAACAAGGACCCCCAAAAATTATTGTCAATTTATTTTCTACCACCTCTAGAATATGTTAGGTTAGGTTAGGTCAGAAGTGAGTGGGTCTATTCGACCCTCCACCGTAATCCAGAAGGGTGGTTTATTGTGGCTCACACTTATTCAAACTCGACCAAATGAACCCAGCTTCTTGACGAAGCCGATTAGTTTGTTTCATCATATTCCAAACAGAGGCGACACACACTGTCTTCTGACAGTCCGAGTCTCTGCATATGATGATTCAGATGACAGTGACCTGTGAGGAGGACTGTAGACATCGTAGTTCATCCCTAGTAAAGTCCAACAACTTTTTGGTTTCAAGCTT
>WOGR01002118.1:0-18143 GCA_015342045.1 Leptinotarsa lineolata | reverse complement strand
TTATTCTATAATTTTTCATTCAATTATGACTAACTATTGTTTACATTCTTTTTATATGTATGTAACATGTATTATAAAATTATTGACTTACCATATGTATATTAAGTACCGAAAATGGAGAAGGAAGTCCGAAATGGACTTCCTTCTTCATTGTGAAAGTGATGGAAGGTCTTACGCTGTTGATGTGCTTCGTGAAGGCGTCTAGTTCAGTATTCCCATGGTTCCATATTATGAAGGTGTCGTCAACGTATCTCAACCAGACTCTAAGTTTCTTGTGGGCCTCTTCAATTGCCAATGTTTCAAACCACTCCATATACATATATGTTGGCTATAACTGGTGGAAGTAGCGATCCCATTGGCAGTCCCTCATCTTGTGTACAGAATTCGTCCTTTAGTTGGAAATAGCAGTTTCGTACACAGCATGCTAGTAATTCTATATTTGCTTCTATAGTGGTTCGTTCTATCTTCCAACTCCCCGTCTTCGGAGAGCTACCTCTGTATGGTCCGGAGTGCTTCTTCGACCGGAACATTGGTATAAAAGCTTTCCACGTCGAAACTGATTATTTGGTCTTACTCTGTGACTTCGATTGCCCCCAATAGTTCGACAAAATGCCTTGAATTCTTCACAAAAGATGATGTTTTTCATTTTAAGGGTTGTATCAATGGGAGTAAAAACCTAGACAAGTATTGAGTAGCCAAATCTCTGGAGCTGATGATCGGTCTGAGCGATACATATTTCTTGTGGATTTTGGGTAGTCCATACAGGTGAGGGGCTTACTGTGGTGCGGTGTTAGCGATGATCTTTCTTTTTCTGAAAATTAGACTTGGTGTTTTTTCGAATACTGGTACAACTTCCTTTCAATTAATGTAGTAGGGTCCCGTACGATCTTCGTGCATTGTCCCTACTGAAGAACCTCTTCGATCTTCTGTTCGTAGAGATCAGTATCCATTACCACAGTGGCGTTTTCCTTATCTACTGGTAGGATCTTGATGGTGTTATTTCTACGTAAGCCGTTCAGTGCCCTACGTTCCTCATTGCTGATGTTAGATGTTGGAACTGGTTCTCAATATAGTATATGAAAGGTGTAATTTTATTTACATGGAACACTGTCATCCTCAATGGCGAACATCGATGTTTCAAAATAACACACTTGCCTTATTGCTTCTCCAGCACTAATCTAGATAACATTATTTGATAAAGCATTCAATTCGTAATGAGATTCATTCACTAATTTGATTAAATCCCAGCCATAGGAATCTCGTTTGATTTGAAAGGGGGGATATTTTTAGTAGAGATTCATTTTTGGGAACGAGAAGTTTTGGGTTTCTACTTCTCCATACTTATATGAACTTCGAAAAACTTATACATCCCACGTCATTTCGTAAGAAATATCGCTGGGAAAGTATTTCTAGAACCGATGACAATCGAGATTTCGAAAAAACAGTCGAGATAAAATAAGAAATGTAGTTTAGTCCTTTCCTGTCTAAACTATCGTATAACCCTGCCGCTTGAGTTATTTAAATATTTCAGAAAGACATTCCAAGAAAAAACATTTTTCTGTGTTTATGAGCATGTTACCAACCCTCTTGGTAATTTACTACCTGTAAACCTTGACCTCTATTCAGAATTAAAGGCGGACAGATATTATCGTTGAAGGTCAAAGCTTTTGTTCGACTATCAAACTGGCAGGACAATTGAATTAATCTACATTGCATCATTGGTAGAAGTTATTTATTTGCATATCGTAAAATTGCGAGTGGTGTAAGAATAAAAATGTTAATGGTTTGATCTATAACTGAATTTATCAAATTTCTAAACGTAATATATTTTTAATATATGCATTTTCCTTAGTGTACTTACTTCTCAAAATTCAATCATTAGCGACGGTTCAAATAATGTATCGCTTGAAGAGGCAGGAAGCTGGAACAGTGTAATACAACAGTTAAAGAGGAAACTATAACTATTCCGAAAATAGAAAATAATAACAAACATTTCTTATGGAAAATGGCTTTATTGTTTTTCGAAATATTCCCCTTGATGATCAATACACTTTTGCATTCATTCAAACCGTTTGCCAAAGCAGTTTTTTTATTCCTCTTGGGAAACCTCCAAAACATAGTTTTTGAACGCTTCAACTGCTTCTTCAGCACTCGTAAATCGTTGACCACATCGTTAACCTTTGAAATTCGGGAACAAGAAGAAGTCATTGGGTGCAAAATCAGGACTGTGCGGAGAATGAGTTATCAATTCGACGTTGCTTTGGCGAGATGTGTGAGAGCTTGCATTGTTATAATGGCGGTTAGTTTTAGGAATTTCTCCGAAGACTTCTGGCAAAAAAATGGTCGTGTATCACTCAGAATTGACCGTTCTACGTTGCTCAAGCGAACAGTGGCCACATGACCAATTCGACTGAAGAAACAGGCGACTATTCGCTTCGTTGTGCTTCTTCCACGAACAACTTTCATTGGATTTAGCCCGTCTTGGAATACCCACACGGTAGACTGCTGTTTTATTTTCGGCTCATACACTCAAATCCACCATGAATCATCATCTGTCATGATTTTATACAAGTCTTTTGAAGCACCACGGTCATTTCTTCACACCACTTGACGCAAGCCTTTTTTTGAGCGATTGATAAATTATGGGGTATCCAACGACAACATGCAGGTTCATGCAAAGTCGAATGTATCGAAGTGGAACTAATGTGCAAGGATACCTCTATCTCATAATATGTCACATGACGATCTTGCATTATCGGTTCACGCCCTGCATCCATGTTTTGTGGTACAATAACCGATTTTGGACGACCTTCAAGGAATTCGTCGGCACCCGAACTACGACCATGATTTAATTCACTATACCAGCGATATACTGTGGTTTTTGAAGGTGCTTTATCGCCATACAAAGAACGTCGACACATTCTTGTTGGGGTGATCCACGTCTAAAGTTGAAAACTTTCTCTTGAAGTCTCCATTTTTTTAGCAAATTGATTTTCTCAGTTCACTGTCAACAAAACAAATAGCACTTGTACATGAAAACGTTGTAAGTACGTTTATGCTAAAAATGATAATCTTAATTATGTTACATTTTACCTATTGACGTAAGTGTTGTCAGTTCTTGAAATATAAATAGTCTCACATCATTAATAGCCCGAATAGAGGCTGGTAGAATTCACCGAATTGGTGAAAGGCCTGGAATAAAATGTACATCGAAAAGTTTATCAATATTTTATTGAAAGTAATGAGAGTAGAACTCAGAACAAACTCAAAGTGAAGATAGTGGGTACCTCGGTTGGTATTGATTATTAAAGACTATTTCAAAGGCAAATCTTGAATAAGAATAACTTTTTGTGTTGGGTATTTTCACCTTGTCTAATCTGAAAACAAATTCAATTCGTTATGAGGACCTCTATAGAAAGTGTAGGAACGGCAAAATTCAGTTTGCTCAAGCATTACGAGTAAAATATTTTTCAACGAAGAATAACCTACTTGACTGGTCCAAGAAATATGTATCCGGATTTTGGTCTCCGAAATGTTAAGATTAATATTAATGAGATATTTAACTTTTTTGTGGCCAAAGCTCAGCGTTGGGAAATGGTATGACACGTATTTGGAAGTCTCCCTCACATACATTTTTGAATGCTTACTGACGATAGACGATAATTAAATGTTTCATCGACACCTGAAAGAGTGTAGTCCACGAAAATTATAGAAGCATATACTAGAAAAGGGAATACAACTGCCAATAGAACATCAAGTTTGATATCACCTGTAAAATTGTTGCAGGATATATCTAGTTCATTGCCCAAATTCGACGTTACCGAAAAATTTTAGAGATTTTCATATAGGTATCATATTATAGAGCAAGAATAGGAATACTCAATCTACATAATGTTATTTGATGTTTCATAAAATTAAAAAAATGTTACACTGTTACAGTTCAATAACTAACATAAACATCAAAGTAGTTTATTCATCCTATTTTATAATATTTATATTTATATAATAATATAATATTTATTTATAATAGAAAATACCTCAATCATCAAATACTTAGGTGTTATGCTGGACCAACAACCAACATTTCATGTGGGTTGAACATATAAGTCAAGTCACAAAAAGACTGAGAAAGCTTATTCACACTTTTCATAACCTACGAGATATTCTAGATAGGAAGAATTTGAGAAGAATTGAGTAGATTCACAAATACAACTGCCATTGTTTCACGAGACTCACACTCAGAGATATATTTTCTTTTTCGGTCAAAAACTCTACAATATATGCTGTCAGCCCCTCTGAAAAATATAAACACTCTTCCCAAATTCAAAAAAAAAATTAAATTATATCTCGCTGAAAATGCAACAATGTTCAACAATATCTTTTGAATCGTCCAGTACAAAATCGACACAAATTTATCATATCATACGAAAATTCCAATGAGTATTCATTCATGGAATATCCGCTCTCACTCCTTCATTTGGTCCATTGCATTTACCTTATCTCTTCAAAATATTTTATAACCTATAATATGAAAACTTTTTGTTTTGTTTTTTATAGTCGCTAGGATTCATTCAAATTTAGAGAATTATTATTTATGTAAAGTAATTAATTACCTGAATTGAATAATGTAATAATTGATTACCTGAATTGAATGAATAAATTGATATTGAAAAAAAATGAAGATTGAAAATCCTTGTGGTTAAAGTAATATCTCAGTCTATTTTATATGTATGTCTGGCATTGAAGAGGCGACTTCTTGAATTATGTTTGTGTTTTGAATATTTGTATATTTATATATCTTTTTCCGAATATCAGTAAGTTAAGGTAAATGACAATTGTTTTTTTTCTTTCAGGTAAGCCACTTGTTATGCCTACTTTGGAATCAGGATATATAAACTGCTCTTGAAAATGATTACTGACGCTTTCATAAGTGGTAAGATATAGCAAAAAACTATTATAATGTGTCGTGTATCTGCAAAGCCAGTTGTCATTAACATATTTCATAAAAAAAGGTAACTTCTATGAAAAAAGCAGAAACGTTCTTTGTTATACAGGTTTTTTCATCGATTTTTGTAGCCACTGTAATAACGAATTCAGCTATATTACAATATATGTATTTCCCGAGGTTTTTCTCATCATCACTTTATGGTCGTACAATTCTTGGTCTATCTTTTTGAGATTTCAGAAAAATTGATGTTTTGTAATACAACTGAATTTGTTATTACAGTGAAAAAAACTAAATGTCTGTATTCAAATAATAAAGTGATAATGAAATCTTTTGAATGAAACGTCACATTGTAAATTAGTTTATATCATATTATAAAAAATATGACAGAGTATAGAAAATGTCTGTGCCTTTTTTCAATTTTACGAAATGGAGGTGGTGGAAATTTGACATTCCTGGATTTTGGCGAATATTTTAAAAACAATCTCTGATATTCTCGATCTGAACAAAGATTATTCTAGTTTCCCAAAATAGGAAACTTGTCCAATGTAAGCGATCTTGCAGGTCTTGCCATTTCTGAGATAGCAATGGTGGCATCAGTTAAAAAAACGGCTGTGTAGTTCTAAAAATTTGAGGAAAAATGTTATTCAACTTCCACATCGAATAGAACTCTCGGATTTGTTAGAACTTTTCAGGGGATGTTCTCCACAATAAAATGAAGGTCTCGTGAAAAATTCAGTCATCTGCAATATTGCAGTCTCTTGTAAAGCAGAGTGTTTCCTCTTTTAAATACTGAATTTGCAGGTTTTACTTCAACATCAATTATTTTCGTTCATTTTGTTCTCTTTCGCCGAAAATTTCAGTATTTGTCCAGGGACATTATGATTCTTTATGAATGCATGTCTTTTCCTAAATCTTTTCATTCTATGGAAATTCACCAGTTTTGAGAACTTTGTCATCATCATTTCCCTTATCTAAACGGGTCCATGAAGGACGTTTTGTAAGATAACCAAAATATGTGGTTTAGTTCAAGTTGAGTGTGACTTAGGAAGAATTTTCAACATTTCTAATATTGTTTATCATTCTTTCACTGGGAATAATCAGCTTCTTCCGGTTCAGAAAAGTATATTTATTCATGAATCATCTTCTGGTTGAGCGAATCTGTCACAAAACGTTTCATAAATGGGTGTATCACCAGAAATATTTTTTTACCTTGAAATGAAATAATTCGCTAGAGCAAATAATTGACATGGATGTAATCTCATACTCCGGTGCCTTCAAAGCATTCTAATAGAGATGGTCGTTAAAAGTCGAGAGCAACAAAAGAATGATGAAGAAAATATTGAATCAATGGCAAAAAAATATTCTCAAAATATGAACTGATAATGAGAAATTCATATAGTTTTTGTTTCATTTATTTTAAATTTATCTGACCTTGTCGAAAGATTATTCGTGGATACATATGTTATATCTAATTAATCAAAAGTGTTGAACCAATTCACAATACGCATAGTTGGTTGATAAAATTGAAAGATTACCCGCCACCTAGTGGCCAATAATTGAATAAGTATCTAGTCATGGGGTAGTGTACTGAAAACATGAAAGTAGAAACCAAGGGAATGAGTACTCACATTGCCGAGTGACGACTGAAGTATGGTAAACTTATGGTGAGATAAATCGAAGCGTATTTGTCGTAATTTAGTAATTGTGTAGATCACTGCCTTTGAAAAGTCATTTAACGATAGGTTTTCGAAATCAAAATGGGTTAAGAATTTTAAATAATAGTGTAAACGAAAACAAAGCGTTTTTTGATGTGACATTTCATAGGTAAGGTAATAAAATATTCGTATGTTTACGTTCGAGGCCATGAAAAGTTTCAGAGTAGTATGGATCATACTAGTTCGAAGTTATATATTTTTTTATTATTTCATTCAATTAACTAAAGTTATACTGAACTACATCCATCCAACAAACAAAATAACCCGATAAAATATAAATGCGTGATCAAAGCATGATCACCACGCACATTTGCATCTATTGAGTAAAATGAACAAGTCTCCTTACGCTGGCCAATCAGAGTTGACTGCAATCTGCTGGCGGAATTCATGCTAGAGTGTCTGAGTGGTCAGTTATGTTTTAACGCCTGTGGTGGGTACATATACGGTATTTTAAAGTTTAAAATGTAGAGTACTTATACGGCTGAGAAAACTTCTAATTTGTTGAGAAAGAAAGTTTTTGGCTTTCTACTACTCCATATTGAAACAAAAAAATGTGGGAACCTTCCAAAGAAAAAAAGGAAGCAATTTTAAAAGAAGTAACTCTGTACATAGATGCGTAGATCATTCAAAGAAGTAACTTTCAGACACGAAATGGAAGAAAAAGCCCTCTTGAAACAGGTACTTTCATATAAACATTGAATTACACGAAAGAAGAATTCTTTCAAAACAAATACTTTTATATCATCACTGAATTATACAGAAAATTTTTTTACACAGTTTGTATTCCAAAAATTCGTTATGGAAGTGAATCAGATATCATTCATAGGATTTCTACCCAATATACTAAATGAAAGGTAAAAATTTCACTTACATGAAAAACTGTCATCCTCACTGATAGACATCTCGATGTTTCGCCGTAAGACACTTGCCTGGGGGCTCTTCAGTACCAATCTGTATAACATTATAAGAAGAAAACACACATTTCATTCATAAATTACGATTTTTATGTCACGGAATAAGTTTGATCTACTCATGTCATCGATGTCATCGAGCACTCTGTTGCTTAGATGGACAGAGTATAAGTAACTTACAAATGAGCATAATGAATTGCTTTAATAATAAATTTTGTGTTTGAATCAACAAAATATTTTCTGGTAGACTATTATTTTCTCAAATTAATTTCACATGAAGTTTTCATGAAATTTCATGTTTTTCGCCATAGGTTTATGTATTTGATATCTGTTCCCACACCAGAACAAAAATACGATCTCTCGATTTGTGTTTCGATTACCAACTTAGCATTATCTGGAAATTACTAAAACTGAAATCTACGTTATGTTAATGTTTTTATATTTATGTGGACTAACATTTACCCACCGCTGTTCTATGAACAGCGACAAAGATCCTATTTCAAACAGTCCTTTGTTTGATCTTATACATTCTACTGTCACGTCAGCAACATTATTACCCCCAATGAACACGGTCTCAGACTGATGTCATCTACATTGACTTTTCTGAAGCGTTCGAAAGACTTGACCATAGTATCCTGCTCAACAAGCTTTCGACAGTGACTTAATTTCTCTCTTCAATTCGTATTTTTACAACCGTAAGCAGTATGTCCAACTAAATAGCCACATCTGGTGTACCACAAGGGTTAAACCTAGGACCCTTACTGTTCAAAATGTTCATCAATGATATCGGAGGTGAGATTGATGTCAATTTCCTTCTATACGCAGATGACTTGAAACTTTATCACAACATAACATGTTCTAATGATTGCGAACGTGTCGCCCTGAATTCAAATCGTGTTGCTATATGGTGTCGGAATAATAATCTGTCTCTCAACATATCCAAATGTAATGTAATGTCCTACTCACTGAAAAAGAATCTGACATTACTCAACTACGTCATAAACAATCAAGTTCTAGAGCATCCTGACACACTTACTGATCTAGATGACACTTTTAATTCATCCCTCTCTTTCATTAAACATATTTACAGTACTCTGGCAGCTGCTTATCGCATGTATGGATTCTTAGTTAGAAATACTAAAGATTTCGAAAAAGTTTCAACATTGACTTTATTTTACTTTTGTAGGCTGGAATATGCATCTGTTGTGTGGGGTCCCTACTATCAGGTTCATATAAATCAACTAGAAGTCCTAGAGAGGCGCTTCTTCAAGTATATGTCTTTTAAACTTGAAGGCACGTATCCTACTGTAGAAATACCTTATTATGAATTGCTTGAAACTCATAATTTTTGTTGTCTCGAGGCGTAAATATTATTCACTTCTTTTTTCATTAAAAGTCATAAACAATATCACTACCTGCTCTCAATTGTTACATATGTTGAATTTTTGGGTTCCTAGACGGTCATCTAGGAATAGTATCACCGTTTATCTCAACACTCTGCTAAAAAATATAATGAAAAAATCCCCAATTTTTACAATGTGCGACACCTTTAATTCTGTTAGTCGTGTCCCAGATATATTCAACTGCCAGATTATACAAATCAAAAGACATTTCTCAGGTAACTGACAGTTCTGTTTTTCATTTAATTTTCTTTATATCTAGATTCACAGTTTATGTTATGCAAGTACATATTTGTAAATGCCATGGGTTTTCCATATTCTGTAATTGGGTTCATCCTGTAGAATAAATAGTGTATGAAATAAATAAATCAGTTTGTATAGTCATACTCCTATTTATAACAAAAGTTTTTTTGATCTAAACTAAATTTGCGATTTCCAAAAATATCTCACAATTAACGTACTTCCTTCTAAATTACCCTGTTTGGTAAAGAACATTAGTTAATTATGTTCCCTTATAGTTGATGACAAGATGTTATCAAAATATAACAAATTATTCAGATTATAAATTTTTGTACCAGCCGTACATGATAATAAATTTCTAGAATAAAATTATCCACTCATTTTTTTTTAAGTTCAATGTTATTCTCTAATTTGAAATCTATAAAAGAAACGCTAGAAATTGATAAATTTCTTATCTCCGAGAACAAAATTTTCAACTACTACGTCAATGAATGTCAACTGGTAGTTTCTCAACTATTTCGCTGTATATTGAATTTTCGAATGTAAGCATTTAACTAACTGTCTTAGATGCGTTATCGAACTAAAGTCCTTGGTGGGTGAATACTTGAATGTAGGTAAAAGGTGTAAAGACAGGTGTGTCAACAAGCAAACACATCGTGACAGGTAATAACTTATTTCGTAGTTAATCTTGAATCTCGAATTATTTAAACATTAACAATAGGAAAATCCCAGTTAGAAGGCTTCAAAATTTTTTTATGTAGAAGTGATTGTATTATTGTATTTAGTAATTTTGATTGTTGTAGTACATCCTCATTCATGTTCAAGGTTGATATGATTGGCATCTCATATTTCTCCTACTCTAGCTCCTTGTGCTTTTTGCCACTTGCGGTCTGTTTTACGGTTTAGTTTTTCGAACATTTTCCCATAACTATAAAACTTTTAGAGAGAACCAATTGTTTTGTCTTTAGTCTGCTACTCTGGCAGACATCTACAGTGGTATATGCGTTGACTGCGAGGACGTAGGCAGTGTCCCGAAAACTCGTCTTTCTTATATTAAACTATCCTACTTATTTATATAATTTGAATATTTCATCTGTCAAGAAATTGAATAACCTGATTTTTTTTCAAACTGTAAAACTGCTGCAAATTCATTCATAACTGTTTTGCTTGCTGACGAATTACAGAAAGTCATCCAAAATCGCTTAACTAATGATGAAAAATCGTTATAGGACACAGAATAACTTGAAATATCTGTTTGCATTGGAATCTATAGGAAAGGTGGTTGTGGTTGTCTCTTTTTCGAGTTGAAAGGAAGAAGTCTGGACTTTCGTACTTTGAGGTAGAGACCTACCTTTCAAAATCGATAAGGCTGTTCACACAATAGAAGTTTGAATTTCTGACATTTCGTAAAACTAGCCACAACGAACAGAAATTATTCTACTGTTTGATACAGGGCTACTACAGAATCATAAAATAGTCAGTTTTAATTACATTATCATGTATGTCTGATTTTTTTAAAGAAATAGGTAAAAACTTCAATAACAGAATTCAGTAATGCATACTTTATTTGGACCCAAATGATTACACTAGTCAACAAATGAGAAAAAAATTGCGACTAATATTATAATGGTTATACATAAGAGTTTAAAGCGAATTCAACATTAAAAATTTTCCATCACGCATAGATTTTGAGTTATAGTTATTTTCATTTTATACAAAAATTTTCACATATCATTGGAAAATATAAGATCAGAACTAGAAAAAAACCGTATATTTTGAGGAGAGCAGACTTTATTTACAATATTCAAATGAAGTCCTTTGTGCATAACCTTTTTGCAAATGTTGACATTCGTTTATATCTTTCATCGTTTTCCCTCATAAGGAAGCCTTGGTAACATTGCTCCATCGTCAGTATGTCTTGGTAGAACCTTTTCCCTTGTTCGTCACTGACAGCACCAAAATTTTCTGGGAAAAATTCAAATGGGAGTGCAAGAAATGGATTTTGAGAGACATGCGACTTCCCATTCTGCAGTATTTTACAAGTAGTTCTTTTACAAGTGTTTCGTAATTTTCTACTTTCTTGCTTCCTGAAAACTCCAAAACAATTCTTTTGAAAGAACTCCACGCAACTAATTCAACATTACTTAATTTTTGATCAAAATCTTGATCACTTAATATTTTTCTAATTAGTGGTCCAACAAATATACCTCCCATGAGCTATGCATCACTTAATTTTGGAAAAACGTGTTTAAGATATTTAAACGCATCACCTTCTTTGTCTAATACTTTCACAAAATTTTTCATCAACCCCAGTTCAATGTGTAATGGAGATAACAAAACGTTTTTGGGATTATCAAGAGGTATATTCTTCACGTTAGCTTGACCTGGATATATATTTATCTCTCGGAGGCTATTTTTTTACTTGATAATGGATCTGTGTTGCCCTACTGTTCCAAAGGCAAGAAAAACAGCAAAACTTCATAAATATACTCTGAAGACCTGGTAATAGTCCTATGATTTTTAGGTAACCACATATTTTCCACCTATACGTATTATTAACTTATTCCACATAGAATAAGTGACATACTTTCGTGTATTTTTTTCATGGCAACTGCATGTGCAAGAGGAATAGAGGGTCTTTTGTTACCATCATGGAGCAGAACGGCTTTTAAACTTGTTTGAGACGAATCTATAAATAAACACCATTCTCCGGGTTATGTGCAAATCCCAATTTGCACTATTTGGATTTATCACAAACACACACAATAAAAAACATGATAATAAACGAGGATAGCTCATGGTTGCGGTTCCGAAATATTGTTTTCGGGGCTAACAAATTCCATTGTTGTGATCTAGACCCTAATAGTTCAACATTCTCTTTGGACAAATGGAGGTCCCGAACTAGGTCATTTCATTCAGGTTGTTCGATCAAATAGGGTGTTCTTTCTTCATCGGGAAAATAAGGACCGTGTTCCTCCCAATTTGCCGGGGGTGTTGAGCTGGTAAACCTTCTCCATGAAGAACCGGCCTTATTGCAGAAGGAATATCCGGATATATAATTTTCTGTTTGTCCTTTCTTAAAAAAACAGACACGTTTGTCATGCAAAAGTAGCAGTCGTTCTAATGATTTGTTGTTTCTCGCCAAATATCGTAACTGCGAATGGCATAGAAGAGCGTTTACCATTTAACCAGTTACTTAGATTTGCTGCACAGTTTTGGCAATATACGTGAGGAGCCCAATCCCGATCTTGATCACCAACAACAAATCCAAAATACTTATGGTAAGCTACTTTGGTCATTTGATTATTTGGCCGTTTCTGAGTTTAAGGAGTAAACTGACCACGTATGTAGCAAAAGCTTTCTGCGGGATTAACGCAGCCACGTTTCTGTACTTTGGACATTTTTGTACTTTTGCGTACGTCGAGTTCAAATATGTGATACTGCGTTTACAGAAGTCATTTTATTCACAAAGATAACGCTAATATAATACTCCTAATATTCGCGTGGTTGCTCACCTTGCTTCTCTAGTACTAACTCACCACTACTATCGTTAAACCAATATTGATGATCCGATTGTCAACCTGCTACTTTTATAGCGGTTCCGTATTTTCTGGAAATTTCGAGTAAATTGGCTGTAAACTAGTGAAATATTTCCTTTCGTGTAAACAATGGAATATTCAAGGTGAATATATTGGTAGGAGTCATTGAAAGTTTGATATAATTAAATAGCTTTCGTTCAAAATATCACATTACATTGAAAGTACTAGGAACCCTAAGAACTTTCCAAGTGATTGCACACTAATATTGTATGCCACTGTTTGCCGATTTGTTCTGATCACTGTTGTCATGGAGATCTTTGATTTCAGACTGAAATATCTGTAACAGAATTTTGGTAGGCCAATACATCTTCTGATAAGCTGTGAGTGGTTATATTAAAATATTTTCCATTTCATTGGACCAGTAAATATTTCATGAAAGACTGGTTAGAACAAAGGAGTTTTCAACTTAACCCTCTTTCCTTATCAGAGTTTACGAACTTTTCTCTAGATTAGCGAAATCGATTACGAATTCAACAATTTCACACATAGTGTGTAACTATTGGAAACCTTTGAAGATCAATCTGAGCTTGTTTCTGTAGTACTCGCTGCCAGGTTCGTGAGGCTTGAAACAAAATGACTAGAAACTTTTTCATTGATTGCTGTGATGTAGAAATTGAACTTAAGATTACAGTCAATTTGGACTCTATTTTTTTCAAATTTGTTGTTTAATTTTTTCCAATTTGAAGTTTTAACTGACTAAGAGCAAGCTTGTTTCAGATACTAGTATGTCCAAAAATAGCGTTATAATATCATACCATAAAGTTTTATTTATCACTTTTTTCAAAAATGTGCTTATCATAGATGCATTAACGAAATTTCAATTCAGAATCATAGAAATTATTTGAAAATATATATAGGAATTGTACAAAAAAATTGAACTATATCTTACTTAATGAAACCAAAAGGATCAAAATTTATTTCAATTACAGTTGAAAAGTTGAAATGGAGAAATGATTTTAACTGCAGAAATTTCAATCTGTTAGTTACATTGTGTGTTTGTGTAATCGTAAATGAAAGAAAATTTCAAAATTCGATTCATAAATATGCACAATGTGTAAAAATTTTATTCAATTAAAGATCTTTGGAATCATTTAGTGGTGTTTCGATATTATATTCATATTGCACTTCTATGAGTCTTTTTATCGTAAATACAGTGTTTCTTTGTAATACGATATCATATAATATTTGTAAATCATTATTTCTTTAAATAATCTCTTCATAGAAACAGCAAAATACACATCTTCAGTTTCATTCAATATATTTATAATGTGTCAAATCTAAAATAGGATAACATAATATAGATTTGATTACCATTTTCGACATGGAATAGAACATATAGAATTTTCGCGCTTCGTGGTTATTTTGATTCTAATGCCCATCCATATTTATTTGAATTCGAAAGAATTCACATTTGGCAACACGCTGACGCCACCAAAGCATGTGTCACTTCTGACATCACAAGTATTTATGGCGTGGTTTTTTGTATGTTTGAATGTCTGTGGTTTTAATCACTTTCCAAAATTGTCGTATTCGAAGCATATTGTACTTACGCGTTAATCAAGTATGAAGAGTTATTTTTCGCCAATAAAAAATACGTGAAAGTGGTCTATTACATTTACAAATGTTACTGTTATCGTATACGTTTTCGATACTTCATTTTAAAATAAAAAATATACCAGGGGCTTTTTTACCCTCTGAATAGAATCTTCTCTTCTTGTTGTTAATTCAGAGCGATTTTTTTCATATTTTTCGATTTTAAAGTTGAATAAACATTTTGTTAAAATTGTTATAGTTAGTACGATCATTAAAAATCAGGTTGAGAATTCTAGTGAAACCCTCAAATTTTACATCACGGGGCTTCTGCAAATACATATTTTTTTCTCTTAGCGAACATCGTAAATCTTGCAGTATCTAATACGTCCATCTTTCTTCTCGTTGTGTCGATATTTTTCACAAGTTCTCAATCCGAGTGACAGAATAAGTGGAACTAAACGGCACACAAATTCAATATATGTCCTATTAGCAACACTTGAGTTCCCAAACCGCAATCAATCGGTTCTTCTGCTTCTTGTCCGTTTGTTCTTGACTCGTTTGCAACCCCTTACATGGAAATACCCGCGGACTTTAATTGACAGAAATTTTCCTGCAGACCTTGATGCCTCGCGCTAAGTGGTGCTGTGATTTTTTCGGGAGATAAAACGTTTCACGTGAGTACAATTTTAATTGTGATCTATACAGAGCGGACGTAAAGAGACTTACCCGTCTCAATTTTCAAACGGGACTAGATATCGATGCCGTATAAAATTTACAAAAACAAAACAAAACTAATTTCAATCAATGTTGAAATTAAATGGTCATCGAATGAAGCAATCAGAGTGTTGATGTTGGAAAAATTCTACTCTATCCAGTGATTGCTTTTATAGAAACACTAACAAAATTCAGGGTCCTACCCTAGGGTTTAATGCACTTAACCTTACAACTTCTGATGGAAATCCTCTTTCCAGAATCCATCAAGATAACTCAAGGCTGTTGATTTACAATCCTCCAAATAAACGCCTCTGATTCTTGAGAACCGGGATTCCGGCAGTCTTCAGCAGTAGCCACCTCAGACCTATTTTTTTAGGCCAGACACGTTCACCACGATCTCTTCCTTATGTCCAATGCATTACTACTTTTATGCTATTAGTAGTTATTTATGCTTTTTATAATCGTATGCCTTTCACTTTTTTTATGATCCTATTGTTTTTATGATTTTTACGATTTTACGACGTTTATGCTTTACGATTTACGATCTACGATTCAACAAATTACGATTTTCAATTTCTCCTGGCAGAACTATAATACAAAAAAACTGTTGTAAAAAATCCTATTAGTCCGGTTAGTTACAATCATCAAATTTAAAATATTATTCTCTATCATCGTCTATCAAATTCATATCTATA
Source organism: Leptinotarsa lineolata (assembly GCA_015342045.1). NCBI lineage: Eukaryota > Metazoa > Arthropoda > Insecta > Coleoptera > Chrysomelidae > Leptinotarsa > Leptinotarsa lineolata. Next base: position 2,388 of record WOGR01002118.1, on the reverse strand, counting down.
AATACCTTAAAAGTTGGAAGTTATTCTGATGGATGATTATCAAATAATTATATTTGAATCACCACTACGTGTTCTCTATACGAATCCAGAAACAAAAAAGAATATTTTTAAAAATTCTTTTTTCATACGTACAATCGGTATCGGTTCAAAGTTCAAACAATTCTCTCACCTGTTGAAATAGCCATATAAACGAAGCCCACCGATTCTAAGAATGACATTACTAAAAGTATACAGCGTGTAACAACGAAAACTTAACAGAGCCGTTTCTGAATATAAAAAGTAAGATTTTCAAAAAAGCTCGGATACGTCGATTTCTAATTGAAGGGGGACACCTTTCAGACTAATCAGATTTTATGTAGTACGCACCCCCTCGGAGGGGTGCGTCCAACGACCCTTATTTAGATAGGAAAAGTAGGTCGAGTGACATCCTGTTTTGAAGGTCTTTCGAATACCTTTACAACTCTGTTAAAAGAAAATTTTTGTAACGATTAGTTTCCGAGATAATTTGTAGTTAAATTGCCATGTTAATAATACATTAGACACACTACTAGGTAACTTGTATGCCTTGATTAAAAACTTTTTGAGCAGTTCTTCTTATCAATTTTTTGTTAAATAAAATCCCTTTTTGGAAATCAATACCCACTCCTCTTTTTCCAGTGTTCATTAGTAGATCGTTCAATTGTTTTGTTTAAACGGGTCGTGTATTGTTATTTGTTTAAAAATGCCTTACACCACTGCTGAAAGGGTTTCAGTTATAGCTTAATTTTTTGGCAACGACCAAAATGCTAATAGAACATCAATTTCATTTCACGAGCAAAACCCTGGTTAACGCCTAAGCAGAAATCACGTTCTAGATTTGGTCACAAAATTCAGGGAGAGAGGTTCGGTTTTAAATAAAAAAAGAAATGTTCAGAGAAGTGTTGTAAATGACGATAATACAATTGGGGTGATTGGTCAAGTCATCGCCAATCCCAAGTTAAGTACCAGAGGTATATCAGCAATGGCAGGAATAAGCCATATGAGGGCATAGAGAATCCTTAAAAACCACAAATTCCATCCAAACAAAATTAAACTTGTTCATGAACAAAATCTTTATTGTTGCATGGAGCAAAATGGCGCACATTTTGAACATTTGCTATAAATTTCCTATGTGAGTTACCCTTATTAGGTGTTATTTTTTTTGTGTGTGCTTTGAAAACAATTATTGGGATTTGTTAATCCTAAAACAGTTTTTTAAACTTTTCTGTGTCATCAGCATTCAAGGAAATCAGCAGGTTGCATTCGTTGTGTAGGTGAGTTTTTAGTATGATACACTTTTTTTATCAGAAGCATGAAATATCCACGTCAAAAGGTAACCTTCAATTCACCTTAAATGTATGGGTGGTAACCAACCCCATCCCCCGAAAAAGTCTCCTCGTAATAAACATAATTCTTACTTTTTTACGAAATCAAATGGACACGTATTAGCAGGTTTTCATAAAAAGCAACAATAAATTTTTTTATGAAAGTTCTGAACGTAAATTGTACCTTAAAAACAATTTGATACATTTCAAAAAGAGTTGAACTCAATAAAAATACCTTTAAAACTCCAAATTATCTCGAAAACTAATCGTTACAGAAATTGTTGAGTTGTTAAGATTTTCAAAAGACCTTCAAAACAAGGTGCCACTCGACCTACTTTCCCTATCTAAATAAGGATCGTCGCACGCACCCCTCCGAGGGGGTGCGTATTACAAAAATCTGATCAATGTGAAATCTTAGAAATCTACGTGTCCGGGCTTTTTTGGCTCTGTTAAGTTTTCGTTGTTACACACTGTATATCAAAAGGGCTCCACGAAGTTTGAAATTCATAGGCCAATTATTTATACCTTTTATCCCATTATTTATGCCAACTAAGATTGGGAAAAATTTTGTTAGTTAACAATTGAATAACTTTTTGAAAAATGGTGATGAAACTTTTTTTTACGGGACTCGATTCATTCAAGTGTTAAGAAGATACTGGAATTTCTACAAATTTTTAAAATGACATTTTATTTTATAAAAAATTATTTTATTGATAAACTCTCTTTAGCGGCAGCGCGCGCATGCCGTAACAGCCGCGCGGAACAGTATTTTCAACGTCAAATTAAAATTATAAATGATGGAGATAGAGTTTCGGGAGTCGGGACTTTTTTATCGGAAATTTCCTTCTCTTTAACGAGCTTTTCTCAAAATTGCTTGAATATTGACATTTTTTGAGTTATTAACGAAAAACAAAATACCATTTTTTAAAATCTTTTTTTGTTAATAACAATTGCAATTTTTTACCTGCACCAAAATCCTTCAAAAACATTTTTCTAGAGGTGATTCCGAATCGAATGAGCTATCGCTCATATTTTTAGGACCTTT
>WOGR01002117.1:0-18151 GCA_015342045.1 Leptinotarsa lineolata | reverse complement strand
ATTGACACCAGGTAGCGCCACCTACTATAACAATTTTTACATAATTACCTATGTGTTTGAATAAATGAAAATATCATTTTGGTACGCCTCTGCAGAGTTGTTAAGAGGATTATCCGTTGGTCACTTCAAGTGCGACGTTGCTAATGAATCACCTTCAATTGAAAATTGTTATATTATACAAGCACAAAATTCCATCAAAAAAGCTGCCTATAATTCTTTTCGAGATATAACTCATCCATTCACTGCACACTGTTTGTCATTTATAGGCCTACAAAAAAGTCCGCGATGGCATACGTCTATCTTTTGAGGATAGCTTGCCCTACTCATTTTGTACCTTCGTTCAATTCCTTTTTCGCCGGGCTAGGAACGCCACTGACCGCATCAAAGCGCCCTCGAAACTTTTTCATTAATCACCCATTACAATGTAGCCATAATCTAACATCCATGGACATTATGGAAGCAAATTAAAATGGAAGATAATCACCTGACATACCTATTTGGGGCTTCGATATGTTATCAAGGTGGCAAGCATTCCAAAAGAATTTCTCGTAATTGTTAAAACTTCCTGCCGAAAAAGTCGACGACTCGAGTATTACGGCATTATCAATTCGAATAACTTAAGTATATCTGCGAATGTAACAAGGCGATCGGAATATGGATGAGAGACATAACAGGCTGAAAAGTTAGCGGGCTAACAAAGAAAAAACATTTTATTTTTGATAAAATTTTATTTTATTGTTTACTATAGATACCTTCGAGGAAGATACAACGATTAAAGCGGTCATATAATTTTTCGATACAATTTTATGCTACGATTTGTCTGTAGCCTCAATATAGGCCTCAGTTTCGACAATTGCCTCTTCATCGGAGCTAAATTTTTTTTCAGCAAGCAATCTCTTGAGGTCTGAGAACAGGAGAAAGTAAATGGATGCCAGATCTGGAGAATACGGTGGATTCGGAAGAAATTCGAAGTCCAATTTATACAATTTTGATATCATTTTTATCGATATTTGACAAGGTGCATTTTCTTGATGAAACAGCACTTTTGTTTTCTTTATTTGGGGTCGTTTTTCCCCGATTCCTTATTTCAAACGCCTCAATAACGCTTTGTAATAGTCGCTGTGGCTGGTTTTTCCCTTTCAAAATACAGTCGACTCTCGTTAATTCGAACCTCTCTATAATTCAAAGTTATCATAAGTTCCCAAGAAAATCTCGTCATATTTCGAACTGAATCAATACAATTTTTATGTACTTGGTAATTCGAACGAAAAAATCATTACTACGTAACAAAACGACCCAATAATTCGAACTTATCAACTTGTATAATAGTACAGTTAAACCAAAGGATGAGAATGATAACTAGAACTATAAATTCAACTCCAGTGAGATGGCTCCCTACTCTGAGTAACTTCGCCCTGCCGGATATACGACGCTCGACACCACTGACTAGAGAATATCGGAAAATAATGGCAAACGAAGCCCCATTCTTCACACAAGGACGCTAATGGTTGAAACCCAGACATCCTCCTATCAGAACCGCATTCGAAATGGCAGATAAATATAAAATGAAAGAGCAATGGACAGTAAGATGGTTGCCCAAACCGTGCTTATGGCGGAAACGTACAGAACTTCGTAGAATGCTCTCAAGACGCAATCGAATGGCTGTGCAATTTGGATATCAATGTATAGTTTGAAAGAGGATCTGTGATATTATATATGTTATGTTAGTTATAAGTCCTAAAAAGTATAAATGCTTGACGATTGCAGAAAAGAAGGAGTTAATCAAAGAAGTAGAGGGAGATGAGAAGAAAAGTGATGTTGCAAAAGAATTTAAGATTCCTCCGAGTAATCTCTCAATGATAATAAAGCACAAAGAGAAAATTTATGCTGCTCGAACTGCTGGAGTACGGAAAATAACTACTAAAAGTGAATTCCCTGGTCTGGAAGAACGCCTGGTCGTTTGGTTGAGACAGTGTAGAGGATAAACAGTGTCTATTTGCAGAAACTTGTTAAAGGAAAAAGCAAAAAAGTTCGCGTCTACTCTAAGCATCAAAAACTTTGCGGCAAGTGAAGGGTGGCTTACAAATTTCAAAAAGAGAAATGGAGTTGTGTTTAGAAAAGTTTGTGTGGAGAGTGGAGGTGTTAATGATGCAGTTTGCTTAGATTGGCACGGTAAATCGAAGACTTTGATTGAAAACTATGATGCCCGAGACATTTTTAAAACTGATGACGTTTACTTTTGAAGTTGAAAAATGTCGTGGGGGAAAACATAGTAAAGAGAGGTTGACCGTTTTAGTTGCAATAGATATGAATGCATTGGAAAAACTTAATCCTTAGTGATAGGAAAAGCAATGAAACCGCGATGTTTTAAACGAGTGAAATCGTTTCCTACTGATTATCGTGCTAACGAAGACGACCGAACTTTTTTACAATGGGCTTTTAACAGTTAATGGGGATATGTAACGACAAAAATGGAAATTTTTTACTATTTTTAGGCAATTGCACTGCCCACAACATTCCTCCTACATTATCCAACGTAGAAATCTACTTCTTGCAACCATCGGTCCAAGGGATCATCCATAATTTTGAGACGTTCTATCGCAATGGAATTGTTAGGCTCGTTTTAGAATCTATCGACAAGCAGCTAACTGCCAATATCACGTATCTGACAGCAATTTTACCCTAACGATTCTGAACTGCTTCAAAAAATCCGGTTTCATAAAGAGGAACAGGAAAATCTTTCAATAATTATGGATGATGAAAAACCAGCAATAGAACAACTAGTTGATATCGGCGGTGTGAGTTTCTCTGACTTTGTTTAAGTGGACGAAGATATTGCTGACTCAGGTTCACTAACCAATGGCGAAATTTTATCTGCGATAGATCGAATGAAAAAAGCAACGATGGAGATGAGTATGATACATCAGAACCTTTAGCAGAGTTGTCAGTTTAGGAAGCAAGAGCCTCATTCAATACCTTACAAAGCATTTCAGGCACTTACTCTCTTAAAAACAACAGTTAGTGAGCAGCAGCTATGTGCTTGGAAGCAAACCAATATAACAGAGTTCTTTCGAAAGATTAATCAATTCACATTATGAATATGTATACGTATGTACCTCTAAACTTTTGTCATTGTTACATAATAGCAGTTAATGAATAATAATTGATCAACACGCAATAATTCGAAGTTTCATGTATTTTCTCTCAACAGTTTCGAATTAACGAGAGTCGACTGTAGTCAAATAATTTTATACCATGCGCATCCCAAAATACTGACACCATAACCTTGCCAGCCGACTGTTGCGTCTTTGCACAATTTGTAGTCCGTTGTGTGGAGTTATGTGTCATCCATTGTCACATATCGACGCATAAATTTGGGTTTTTTGTGGTGGAACAGCTTCAAACACTGCCCAGAATCATTAATTCGTTGTTGGTTTTGCTCGATTGTGAGCTCGCACGGTCCCCACTTCCAACAGAGCTTTCGCATACCCAAATATTCATGCCATTAGAGCCTTAGCTACCTCGACCAAATTCACTTTGCGGTCATCCAAAATTATTTTGTGCACTTTTTTGGGGTTTTCGTCGTTAATTTCACCTCCTTCAAAATCAACAAACCATTTCACAATGGTTGATTCTCCTGGTGCAAAGTCCGAATAATGTTTATCAAAGCAAGCCTTAAATTTAACATTTTTTTTTCCAAAAAGCAATGCTTTATTACAACACGAAACTCCTTTATATCCATTTTCTTGAAACTACCAAAAGTTGCTTCACTCAAACTGTTTTATACCAAAAACTAATAGCCCGACAGCTGTGAAATTTGTACACGTATCTTCCCCCGGTTATATTTCCCACGACAACAGGGAGATCATGGACTTTTGAGTTTAGAGTGTCCACGAAGCAGGAAGGTTCTAGCATGGATCCAGTAAAGTCTTCAATAGTTCGAATCCCACGCTCTGTACACTCACAAGAGGTTACCACTATGAAGAATTCTCTCCGCAGCAAGTATCAGCACAAACTTTGACAGATCTGGCCATCGGAACTGTCGGGGAAGAACAAAGTTGCTGCTAAGATCTTAGTCTACTCATCTGGAGTATCGAGATCGACTCAGGACTGTACAAATTTGATGTAAAACCCGACAAATTAATCATCTCCACAGGAGTTTGCATCCAAATGGTTCGTTCCACGGTGATACTTGCCCCAAAACAAGGAGGCCATGGACTTTTGAGATGTCTCCGGAACAGAAAGGTACTGTATGGAGCCTGTGAAGTCTTCAACAGTTCGAATCAATCTCATGCTCTGCATGATCCGTGACCATGAGAGGGCAGGAGTTGGGGTATTTATTGTCAAGGCAGCTGTCCGAACTATGTTTAGTTTTCGAGATTGAACGAGGTGACCACAATTCTGCACCAAGTTGGAACCCGTTCTGCAAAAGACCTACATAAAAGCAGCAGATACTACTGCACTCCTACGGCAACACAAGGACAATTGTGTCTTTTTGAACAACTTTCGAGGTCTCGGCTCATCAAAGCACCTGCCCTTTGTTTACTTAGGTCGAGTGAGCTGAAGTCGGTTCATGATGGCCTACCAGGTTAGTGTCTTCAACGCCTAAACATACCGTTGTGAATTATTTCCTAAAAAAAAATAAAACCGGCCGCCGCTGGTCATCGTAAATCAATTGTGACGTGGCCAAGATCGCGCTCAACTCGACTGACGCTTCGCGATTGTTCTAGATGTCGCGTCGCTTCGAAAATAATTCTACCGGCTTCCTAACACCTCCATTGCATAAACACTACCCATTCGCATATCGGGAAGTCAAGTGACAGTGCGGTACGAAGTGATCTAATAAAGCGATAGACATTTGAATATTAGTTTGAAAGTTTTAGTTAGTGTTTGGTTGTATTGCCAGTGTAGCAGTTTAAACGTACAGTGTAATCAATTATTGTCAAACCGACGGGGAAAACGTATAAATAATTTCATAGGGAATACGCAGCACTTCGAATGCTTCATTACCATTTTTGTCACTCCTACGGTATTGACGAGTTCCGGGGATATTGAATCCGTTGTAAGGAATTATAGGTGTATTGAATTTATTGGAACTATTCACTCCCTACCTTCCGGCTGATACAAGTTAATAAACCTGATGTAGTCCTCCCCCTCAAGGATCGAAGTAAGACGATATTCGTCGAGGAATTTTTAACTTCAAGCGAGAAGAATTTCGTCCGAAAAAGGGAAGAAAAACGGTTGACATTTGGAACCGTGTACGTTAATAGAAAAGTGAGACACTTTTCGAAATTTTCATTACTAGTATTCAGCGAATTAGCCGTTTATAAATGTAGAAAAAAACAAAATCAATTAGATTTCACCGCCGATAGACAACTACTGAATTATATCTTTTCGAACAGATAATTTTTCATTAGCAACTGTCACTAGTGGCACTAAAACTGAACGTTTCTTATCAATTCTCAGAAAGCCTTTCAACACGAATCGATTAGTATCATTGTATTATGCAGAAGTCGATAAGACTACTATATGGAGAATGTTTGTGGAACTTGCCCACTTCTCCAAACGATGTTTTTGTTGCCCAAAAGCGAGCATTGCGTTTTGTCGTTGATATCTCTGACCCATACAATTATCGAATTGGCTTCAAAAATATAAAAATAATTGGCCAATTCTCTGTTTCATAATTCATGAACTTTCCTAGTGCGCTTTTTATTGAATTACCCGAAAAAAATCAATGAAAATACTGGCTTCAATTATTCAAAAAGTGTCTTGAAATATTTTTAATCGATTCAATTTCTGTCTACCTCTGATAAATTTGTAAATGCAGGCACATACATTTCTTTATACGAGCTCGTTATAATGTGATTATGAAGACATCATTTTGACTCGCCTAATCTGTTATCATTTAAGGAGGTGATTCCTTATCGAAAAAAAGATAGGATCTTTCATATTAAAAAACTTCATTGGAGCATCCCTTGTTAAGATACAGCCCCTCAAAGGGGGTACATTAAATTTTTATAACAATTTTTTCACAAGCACTGAAAAAGGTGCAATATTGAAATTAACCTGACGTTTTGTACTACCAAAAAGACACCTAGCCAGTAATTTATTTGGTTTATTACCCCATGGTTGTGAGGGGTGGAAAACGCAACCCTTAAAATTTATTTCCAATGTAACTTATTGTTTTATTATTTGTTTACCATTTGAAAATTTATTTCCGATAGCCTGTTTCATTCTAAACAAAAAATATCTATCTAGTAGCTCGCTATTAGCAATAGTGAGAATTAAATTGGTATGACACTGTCGGTTTGTGAATTTTCGAAATTGAATTAATACTGTGTTGTTGTTCTGTTCTTAATTTGTTACTTTAATAATTCACTTGTTATTAAAATGCATACACAAATGAGGAAATGGCTGATATGCATTACGTTTACGGTCTGTCGCAGGGGAACTGGTTAGGAGATTCTAGAAAATATGCAGAAATGTATTCTCGACGTCAGCATCCTTCACATAGAATTTTTGCTTGACTTCATCAACGATTACGAGAATATGGTTCATTCGACAAAAGAACGCAGGAATATAGTTGCCACCGAGGAGTACGAACACCACAGCTTGAGGAAGCAGTACTTGATTTGATTGAAGAACAACCTACTACCAGTACTAGGAAGATTACTTTCCAGCTAAATGTTGATCATGTGACGGTACTTCGAATTTTAAAGTAACAACTCCTATACCCTTACCATCTGCAACGAGTACAGGCACTGTTACCGCGACACTTTCCAAACCATCTTGAATTTTGCAACTGGATGCTGGAAATGATTAGAAGAATTTGTGACTTTCTGAAGACGATAGAATTCACAGACGAATGTATTTTTTCTCGGGACAAGATTATTAATTTTCATAATTACCACATATGGGCTGATGAAAACCCTCACGCTATTGTCGAAAATAACCATCAAGAACAGTTTTCTCTTAACATGTGGCTCGGAGTTATTGGGGATGATTTAATTGGACCTCATTTTCTTCCTCCTCGATTGAATGGTGAGGCATACGTTCAATTTTCAATAGATGTGCATCCAGTACTGCTGGAGGAAGTTCCTTTGGGCGTCAGAAGGAATATGTTTTTTATGCATGATGAGGCTCCCGCCCATTTCAGTCAAGTAGCACGCATTTAACTGCATTCAACTGAAACATTTGCAAATCAGTGGATAGGTTGAGGAGGACCACAGAACTGGTCCGCTCGATCCCCGGATCTCAATCCTCTCGATTGCTCTATTTGGGGCCATTTACAGCATTTGGTTCATCGTACTCCTGTTCGCTCCCTGTGTGCAGGGTAATCAGAGAGACTCCAGGAATATTTGAGCGAATACGTGGCTCAATGCACTGACTTCTAGACGCATGCGTAAGGTCTGAAGGTAGACATATAAAACATCTACTATGATTTCTACATATTGTGTGTTTTGTTATTAGTAAATTAGTTTTATTTATTACTCTTCAATCGTTCAATGCAGGTACTAACTACAAAATAACAATAAATCCAGTTACATTTGTGATGATGTATCTCTGTAGCTGTTCGTTAAATAATTTTTTGTTGCGAACTGGTTCATTTTGGGCAAAAAAACCAGTAAGCATTTTTTGTTTAGAATGAAACGGGCTATCGAAAATAAATTTTTAAATGGCAAACAAATAATAAGACAAAAAGTTAAATTGTAATTAAATTTTAAGGGTTGCGTTTTCCACCTCTTACAATCATGGGGTAAACCGAATGAATTACTGGCTGAGTGTCTTTTTGGTAATACAAAACATCAGGTTAATTTCAATATTGTAACTTTTTCAGTGCTTGTGAAAAAATTGTTATACAAATTTTATGTACACTCTTTAAGGGGCTATATCTTAACAAGGGATGCTCCAATGAAGTTTCTCTATATGAAAGATCCTATCTTTTTTTCGATGAGAAATCACCTTCTTGAATGTTTTACACTTATTCAGTTACACCCTGTATAGGAATGCGATCATGGAATGGTTGGTTTGAATATATGATGAATAAAAATCAATGTAGGATTATGTCAAATACATTATTCCGGGAAGGAATGAAAGGATGATTGAAATAATGAGTATAATGAGATATTACTCATTCGTGACAGGTTCTAGTTTTCATTTTCTCACACGCTACTTTGCCGACTTTGAGCCGTTTTTCTCGAAAACTCTCCATTACTTTCCATTGTGTCCAACGAGACATTCGATCAGGACGTTGAAGAGTACGTCTCAGCAATGCTGTTTTTCAATTAATATTCCTACAAGTTTTTTTGTACAGATATATTGTGTTGTAACTTGTAAACTTATCAATATACCAATTTATTTTACTTCCAGTATTTTTCCATGTATCATCTTCAAAACCCTCCTTCCATTGCATCTTTCGCCACCCGTGATCCAAATTATCATATTTCTCATTCATTATTTCATGCATTGTTTGATACGTTTCTTCATGAATAAATGTGAAGTCTTGTTTTTTACTGTATTCTTTTTTATTATCTGTATTGATAATTTTCACATATTTTTCTTCTGAAGTTAGTTTTTTATTGAAACAAAACATTTGGCGTTATTATCACAAGGAAAGAGTGAAAGAATATCCAGATATTTATATATTTTGGTAAAAATCACTTTCATGAACGATTTAGAAATAACTTCCACTTGTCAAATGACTTCTTAGGCAACACCTCATCCAGCAATCCCATTCTGGAGAATAGATTACGAAGTATATAGCGTAAAATAAATTGCATATGTGCAATATTAAGACACTTTTTCAACTGCTCAACTTATATGATATTATTTTTATTTTTTGTCATCAATGATAATGTCATTTTTCATTTCAGGTATCTGTCAATTTTTATTCCAATAGATCTTATTGGCTCCACTTCTTTTATTTCAAATAGCTGTTCATTTCCAATCATTTCAATAATGTCAAAAATTCAGCATCCGTAACATTCGTGTTTTTTACAGGGGGTCCATGAGCTGGCAGGTGTTCGTCTACCTCTCCAACCGTATCAGGGCGGCCATGCCGTGTTCATGTACAGCACTGCCTCCGATGGCAACGTCACGTTGCAACTTAAAGAGCCCGACGATCTTGACAGGAACAGCCTGGCGGCCATGTTGGCCAGGCTGCAGGACGACGCCACGTTTTCCATCTCCTACCAGGACACCGATATCCTGTCCGACGGTATCGACGTGTTGCTGGGATCTGGAACAGCCAATTCAGGTAAGTACTGTAGACATGTAATCAAAAAGTTAGTCCGGAAATTCTACATTTTATGTGTCTGATACTGATGAACAGGGTTTTGTCTAACACACAGACTGGCCTAAAAGGGTCCAATTTTTTTTCAATTCGTCATAAAATCACTTCCGTAAGTGTCTTGCAATGTTTTTTAGTTTTCGAGTAATGAATTTTTCAATATTTTTCCGGTATTCTTTCTTTTATGATTCACATGAGTGGCTTATTCATGCATTAAGTGAATAACTCTCTGAAATAACAGTAATTTACGAAAAGAGTCATCATATTCATAAAATGACGTTCATGTAAAAAAGGGTTAAATAATATAATAATATTGATAACTGATATATTATTCGCATAAATTATATAATCAACAAACAGTTGTGAAAAAAACATCCATAATTTTTTCCTGAGATACCTGCATGACTCAATTTCATAGGCACTGACAGTATGCAGCTCTGAAATTACCCACTTATAAAAATAATCTACTTCAAAGTGTTTTTCACGGTTTATTCAAAGACGAAACAAAAGCACCACAGGGAAATACTTGAGGTGCTCTAAGAGCGGTGCCTGTGCGAAAGTAGTGATTCACGTTGGATTTGAATAACTGGAGATTGAATTCTTTTGGAATAAGGTTCTCAGGAAGTTTACTCCACATAAACGCAGTTCTCCAAATGAATGAGTTTTATTTTAGTGAAGTTCGAAGTGTACCGAGTCAAACCTCATAACAATGAGCAGCCACAGTCCATCGCGTGTTTCTGATATGTACTGCTCTTGGTGGAATCAAATGTGCCAAGTTACTTGAACACCTCTCTTGAAAGTATCTATAAAAGAGTGACAAATTTCCAACCTTTCTTCGATGTTCCCGACTATCAAGGTTGGTAGTGATACTCATGTATCCAATCGGGCGGGTGGCTCTATTTTGGATGGAATCCAGCAGTTTCAGAGAATGCTTAGGGGCAGAGCTCCATACATGAGAAAAATACTCCAAAGAAGGTCTAATCTGAGTTTTATAAAGCAACAAAAGTTGCTGAGGTGTGTACAGTTTTCTGATTCAGAACGGAGTTCCAAGCTTCTGAGAAGCAGCCTTTGCAATTTCAGCGACGTGGTTGTGCTAAGATATATTGCTATCCATTTTAATCCCAAACAACTCATCGAAGTTGAAAGCGGAATTGTCTGTCCTGACATCATTATATCCGGTTCGGAGACATTCATCTTCTTGGAGAAAAAAATGCCTAGATGGTACTGAATTGAACCTGGTTACTTTTACCCCTATTCGGAATCACATCTAGATCCTCATTGAGATATGCAACCTACTGCTGCCGGTGAAGATGTGCATTCGCAGCCATTGTCCTGAAATCGAACTGAAATGACAAGACAAGTGTGCTGTCATCAGCAAAGCTAAATATTGGAATCTTGGTTATATACAGGGCGAAAACTTGATCCCCCTGTAAGTCAGAAACGAACCTGTAATCGAAAATATCAAAGAACACATCAATTTCATTTCTAGGGGGACTAATTCTGATATGAAAATCATACCCGAAACTTCACCTACCTGCGGTCAGCCGGAGGGGTGAACTTTCGGTGATGCAAAATGTTAGAAAAATTTTAGAAGAGCAATGTTCAATAATCACATTTCTTCATCTTCGTGAGGGTTTTCCAATGGATTATTTGTTATCGTTTTCTGTGAGAGTTTGAATATTTTTCCATCAATATTATAAACCAACATTTGGAAAACGAATAACAAAAAATACTGAATTTGCAACATTTATAATATTTTTTCTTTCGTGCAAATTACCCCAATTTTTCATAATTCGGGTAATATAATTGTAATATGAGCATTGATTCATTTGTCGATTACTCTCCGATATGTTATTTTCTGTATTCAATTTTATGCCACGAACAAGTTTTGCAATAACTAGGTCAATTTATTGTATATAAAAATGTAATATTTCGTACTTATATTTATAAATGTATTCAAGAGGTGTATTTGTAGCAGATACAAATTATATATTTCCATCCAGGGCCTAATGAATAAATTAACGAATAATTCAATCAAATGGTTTTGTTCTCATTTGTAGTACATTTTCTGGATGTCATTAACCAAACAGAACCAGTAGTCAGATAATCAGAAGATTTTATCAGTTTATTTTTTTGATATGTATTCATTATCTATATTTGAAAAGCTATCAAAGATTAATTGAAAAACCATATATCCAATATTCTTGCATTAAATACTATCAAAAATAAAATAATTTCTCCTAGTATCGTATACAGTCTTGAATCGATACATGTAATATTCTTTGGAAATATTAGTAATATTAAGAACAAACAACGTGGAATACATGCGGTGAGAAGTGGAGCGAGAGCTGTCGTTGAGAAAACTGAAAACAGTTCATATAACATTTGTAGTGCAATACAATAATTACAGAAACGGTGAGACACAAACCTCAAAGGTTCCGACAAGAGTGAAACTACTGGGTTTTTCATCATTATTCTTGTGACCATACTCTAACACTGTCTTTCTCCAGTGTGGCTAACATATCGGTGAGAATGCTCAATATCTGAAATATGTGTTCCATGATCATAAGGCCTGATGGCACAGGTTCTGTAACCCTCGCGTTTGTATAAAAATGGCCATTGGAATATCACGACGATCATCGTAGTACACTTTCATTAGTCCAACGATTTCATCAAATATTGCCGGGCTAACAACCCAATGTCTATGAATAGTTTATAAAATAACATCTCGACACAACTCACGGAATCTCTTTCGGTCATTTAAGTTTGCGCTTGGTGGTGCGGAATATTCAGTTTCGTCGGTAAATTGTCTTTCTTTTGAGTTCCCCTGCCCTATTCTGGGGACGATTAGGGTGCTGCTGCATGTCGCTTGATGCGTGAACCCAATCGTAAATCGTGATAGCTGTGACGCGTCAAGCGTGACAATGAAACTACCAGTGGAGGATTGCGATCAATCAGTAGATATGAATTTTTTAAAGAAAAAGGAATATGGGTTTCAAGAACATGATAAGAAATTTCCTTTTCATAATATGAAATAAATGTTTTAGAAAATTCATCTGGACTCCAAATATTGAAGGTTACCCTTTCATCTCTCAGATATAATTCGAAAGACGTTGTCCATCTGGAACAAATACTTCAACTCAGAAGAAGATGAAGAACGTATTAAAAAAACACTCCATTGTGAGATTTTCACTGAACAGTTTTACAAAGACGCAACGTGTTTTGCCATACAATGGCTTCTTCGAGCGTGTCTTCACTGAGTAACTTACCAATTCTACATTATAAATGCTTCATATAACCAACTTTACAATTTGAAGAACCTACATTCCAAGTACCTGAGATATACCTGGTCATTTGATATTTCATGCGTACCTGAGTTTGTAATGAATTGAATAATCTGAGCTCGTGTACCAGTTTCCACATTTGACAACATATTTAGTAACGGTAAGTCATTCAATTATAAATGGTGGTTCAGTAAAATAACTGAATTCTTGAATATATTGATTTCTAAACATTCTAGAAAATTGAGTTTCAAACTTTTCCCTTCTAAATGTAACACGTCTGCTAAAAGATGGTTTGCAAATGTGGAATTGGTCTTTCTATTTACAAAACTACTTCTATGCGATTCTTTGGAAAAATGTTTTTCCTGTTTGGCCAATATACAGTTTTGAGCAAGAGCCAAAAGTTAACTCATATACTCCTGGTCTATCCGACAACAAAGTTTTTGTCTTTATTGTTTTCAATAAATTCACTCACATACCTTTTTCTGTTCATCTCAAATACTTTGAACATGATATGAAACCAGAACCAAAAAACAAAGCATTCTTGATCCAACGGAGTTTCGAATAGTAGATTCGTAGTGGAAGCTGCAAAAAAAATAAAAAACCTCAAAGGGTTGCCAGACAGGCTTGGGATGCATTTTCCAACATTGATGATTTGATTTTTCCGTCGATCCCATAAATGGCATCTTCATAAAAGAAAATGTCCGATTCAAACATGTAATTTTCAGTTGTCATAACTGATTGGGTTTTCTGGTCGTAAATCTCATTCATAAAAGTCAAAATCAATTTTGAAGATGTAATTGACTATTTGATCAAATACTTCGAATCGAAAATAATATCTTGTGAAAAAAAATTATTGATATGATAATTTATTGAAAACGGACTTGGGATTTACTCGATGAATAACATCTGTTTTATTTATCATGAAAATTTTGTAATTGTTGGCTTTCATGATCAAAATATAAGTATCACCTCCAGATTTTTTGTATGCCATCAATATGAAATATTTCTAATTCAATCATTAGCAAAAGAAAACTATTTTCATTCAATGTATCAAACAAGAATAGTCCCCAATTGAAACCTGTTAGCGTTGTCTGATAAAAATACATGGTAGATCTCATAACTGATTCAATGTGTCCAATTTATTCCAATTCTTCAATATTTTTCCTGCCTCCAGTATTGAAATCTGAAACATCAATGCTTGGAAAGTTAATCAATATGTTGATTCGGAATTGAAATGATTCTCTTTCAACAAATACGCCATCTATGGGATTGACTAAAAACTCAAACCATAAACAAAAAATTCCATGACAGTCTATTGCAAAGCCAACCTGACATTGGCTGCCATATAGAAATCCGCTTTCTATATTGGTTAGTTTTACAATATATCGATCGGCATGGGGGATCGTTATCTTGGATAGGCAACGTTTGCGATTTTTGTCGATCTCCTAGATAGAGTCTTCATGATGGAAGAAGCTCTTGGTTACTTATCTTTTGGATTGCTTTTTGAGAATAGTTGAGGCATCCTAATACTGATGAGACCTGATGGGTGTACCAATTGCAAGGATGGGCGATATTCGATTACACGAAACACATCAATACAGAATCAACAACAGGGTGAGGTACAGCATGATAGTTTTTCTGCGTTCAAACTTTAGAGCAGGAATCACGCAAGTGAATATCACGCAGGTGACTATAGCCATCTGCTTGGTCATGTTGTTTAAATATTTGTTAACAGTAGGTGTCTGATCATTCATTTTCATCATCTGACGAAGTATATACGAGTATATAAAAAAGCGTTAGATCAGATTAGATACTGCAGTCGAAAACACGGACCGAAAAATGGGAATATTTTTCTATTCAAGCTGTCAAGACTTCAATTGGGTCGACATCGAATTTTTCTCGTCTTTGAAATCGGATATATGCTACCTGTTCTTTGAAATGAGTTTGAATGGCTCGCTTAGTCTGAAAGATATATTTTTTGTCACAGTCCTTATTTCATATATCCCTCACTATTCCTCACTTGTTTTCAAGTGACCTATCATTTGTAAAAGTAGAAAAGAAGTTCAAAAGGCTAATTTTGAGCCCAACTTTTTGAAAATAGGATTTAATCCGTTAGTGTATCTTGGTTCATAGGGAAGAATAATAGACTTTTATTCTATGTATTTTCGAAAAGTCGAAGATTTACGAATAATCACCCTAAATTTACATTTGCATATCAACTATGTCCATAATACCTTTTTACTCTATATCGTATACCGGGTGATTCTCTTAGGTGGCTCAGCCCTATAACTTTCTTATTATTGGAGATAGAAACGCTAAATTTGAGTGGTTGTGTATTATAGTTCAATTCTCTTTATTCGACATATTTACTTCCTTTGCCGTAATTCCAGTTTGACCAGAGATAACCCCAACTCTCGATTTTTAAATGGGACATTCTCTATATTTTAATTATTTCGAAAGAAAATGACATTATAGATCCAACAATGCTTCACTTGTGAATATTCGATAAATAAAATCATTTTTATTCCAATTTCTATTTTAAATCTATAATGCCATGGATCATGTAAATCGCTTCATTCCTGATCAAGTAATATGGGAAAACTACGACTGTGAGGCTTATGACTTCACAGCCGTATTCAGAATTATTCCATAGTCAGAAATCTGAATTTCTCCAGTCAACTTGATTTTTTCAAATGGAAAAGGGGTGGCTCGTCGGCTTTTTGTGAAAGTTCATTTTCGTACGAATGATTTTAGGCTACACACTTTCACTTTATTTTCTCTACTTCTCTGAATAATTGCAAGAAAGTCGTAAATTAGTCCATTTGGTTTATACATTTTCAAAATGGCCTCCTTCAATTGTTGCGCGCATCACACTGATTAGCTGTTCCTCAGTGATGTTCTGGAATGCCACCCTTACTTTATGCTCTAGTTCTTAACGAGTAGTTGATGTTGTATTGTAAACCTGATTTTTAATTGTTCTCCAGAGAAAAAATCTAGCGGAGTAAGATCTGGTGATCTAGAATATGAAAAAGAAAAAATACATTTATGTAAAAATACGACAACTCAAGAATGTACCTTGCAGGCCACTCAATAGGTCTATAAGTACGAATCCACTCTTCTGGGAAGGTGTTATTTAGATGTTCTCTAACGACTTGAGAATTGTGAAGTGGCGCTCCATCTTGTAGAAAATAGATATCAACTTGGTTAGTCAGTGGCAAATCTTCAATAAAATCATCAATTTGATTTCTAAGGAACTGTAGATATCTTTCTGCAGACAGTTGTTCGTCAAAAATTATTGGCCTCAAAAGTTTTCCTCCGATAATACCCATCCAGCAATTGAAACCAAATCGGTCTTGAAAATTTCCTTCTTGCATCAGATGTAAATTTGTTTGAGACCAGTACCTTTCATTATTCTTATTGAACATCTGAATAAATAATTTTAAATGGAAAACGTACATCAACTCTGTATTTAGTCAAAAACCATTTGCAATAAGTCAATCTTCGGTTGTGATCGTTATCGTAAAGATGTTGGTGTAGTTGAATGATCGCTAATTATATTTGTGAAGAATTTTTCAAACGGACGAATAACTTATGTCACACGTACAATTCACTTCAACATAGGCCAACACGTCTAGTTCTTTTTATTCACTTACGATGAAGTTATTGGCATTTAATTCTGGTTCATTTCGCATTTTTCTTTCCTGTTTTGAAAAACAATGCCGAGTGGGATGACGACGATTAGGGAACCTCTGAGCTTGAATTCGAGCTGCATCAGTTGCATTCTTTTTTGTTTCTCCGTAAATTAGCAACATGCCAATTTTTTCGTTTCTAGTATAATTTGCCATATCTAATTATAAACTATACAACAAATTAATTTTTAAAAGTGACAGCATATTCATTAGCCTATTTGTTTAGGTAGTCCTACCAACAGCTTCACTTGTTTGTCACGGATAACTAGAATAAGAGGACTTAGTGCATAAATATACCGAATACAGATTATTTGTTATTAAATATGATCGTTTCTTGCAATTATTCAGAAAAATAAAGAAAATAAAGTGAAAGTGTGTGGCATCAAATTATTCGTAAGAAAATGGTCTTTCACAAAAAGCCGACAAGCTACCCCCTTTCCATTTGAAAAAATCAAGTTAACTGGAAAAATTCGTATTTGTGACTGTGAAATAATTCTTCAAACGACTGTGAAATTATAATCCCCACAGTCGTAGTTTTCTCATGTTACTTGATCAAGAATAAAGCAATTTACACGATCCATGGCATTCTATAAAAAAAATAAAAATAGAAATAAAAATGATTCTATTTGTCAAATATTGACAAGTGAAGTATTGTTGGATTTAGAATGTCATTTTCGATTGAAATGAGTAAAAATATATAGAGTGTCCCATTCAAAAATCAAAAGTTGGGGTCATTTCCGGTCAAACCGGAAGTAGAGCAAAGCGAGTAAATATGTCAAAAAATGTTAATTGAACTATAATACACAACGTCTAAATTTCGTTTTTCTATCTCCAATAATGAAAAGTTATAGGGGTGGGCCACCTCAGAGAATCATCCGGTATATTCATCAAACTTTGATATTCCATTGAGAAATCAGAATGAGTATCAAATGATGCATCACCTTACATTTCGAATTTTTGTAGTTTTTGATAAACTTCGCTAAAACTCAAACATTTGGTCAAACAATATATTTTGAAATCTACTAAACTCGTATATTATTGATAACAAAGTTGTGAACCTAGATAAAAATAATTTAGTTTTCGGTTTATTTCCATCTGAGTTTTAAAATATGGCTTCCCGGTGAGTGTTGTCGATTCATTCCCTCTCATCCGGTCGACATTGTTTTATGATATGTAAGAATATAAATGAGGCTCTATTGACGAAAATATTTCTGCTAGGGTGAATTTTATACAATATTAGACAATGGAAGTCCCAACCGATGAAATTCACCATGAAACATTGTCAATCACCTTCAAACAAACATTTCTGCTAGGGTGTTTGGATCCACATTAGAATCATTTCATAAACGAATAATTGGACACATAGGAAGGAAAGGATATACAAAAAAGCTTCGATAATTTTTTAAAGCTTTCCAATTTGTTTTTTATTCGTTCATTTGCCCAGATACATGTGTGCGATAGGTTCAGTAAGAGGTTTTCTCACAAAAAAGTTGAAAAATTTCCAAAGGACGCTATATTACTATTTATTTAAGCATGCCTTTTCAACATAAACTCTTCTAAGTATTTCTAGCTGTTAATCGAAATTAGGGTACTTTATTTTTGTAAGAATTTAGTTTTTGCATCCACCCTTCTTCTCATTTTGTCCTTCTACTCTTCGACTTGAAGCCATTTTAAGTGCTTCGTTTCCGAAAATGCACTGCTTTAGCGATATTCAAAATTCGATTATGCAATGAAAAAATGCGAATTCATCACTTGTATGTTTATGTGATGAATCCTTATCACACTCCTACTTTCTAGCTTTTCCTAGCTTTTCCTATAAGACGTAACCAACAACGAAAATATAGCACATCAGCCCCCATGACCAAGGAACTCGCTGAATTGAAAAACTT
>WOGR01002116.1:0-18151 GCA_015342045.1 Leptinotarsa lineolata | reverse complement strand
ACGTAGGTGGCCCATGGTAGTTTTATATGGGCTCCTCAATGTTGCTGGTATAAACGCCATGGTTATATACAGGAGTAATTCAAATGGTACCAATTCAAAAATTGAAAGAAGAATTTTCCTGAAACAACTTGGTACTGAACTTTTGATGGAATACATGAAGAGCAGAGTGAACTCCCAATATCTGCCAAGAGAAATTCGACAGCTAGCAGCTAGAATTAGTGGTACTGTGTTGGTTGAGCGTGTCGAAAATGAACAAAATAAACGTGGAAGATGTGCCTTCTGTAAAGATCGGAAAACAAAATATACATGCCGGTTCTGTAAAAAATATATATGCCTAGAACATTCTGTATCTGTTTGTCAAGTATGTACTGCAAATTTTTCGGAATAATTGTTAAACATAGTGTTTAGTGCAACGATACCAAAAATGCATACTGTTTTTATTTTAATTCGATTTTTTTTATGTTTTGAAAATATGACATTATTTTCCTTGCATTTCATAACTATTTGTCCATATAAATGATTTATGTAACACTTTATCAGAAATAAAAAATCATTTAAAAAATTTGGGTATATCTGACCCAAGGCGTTCTTTGATGTAAAAATTAATGGCGCGTCTGGTGCAGGGTTAAATAATCAGAAAAATATTCATCATCCCAGACGAATTCCTGGAACCGCCCACTTGCGACGTGTGCAATAAGTTCCTATCTGTGGGCCCGATAAAAACGTACCAGAACGGTAGAACGAAATGCGGACGAAAACAGCGTGCTCTTTGTGTCCAAGTAAACCGCGTATTTCCATCTACAAACTGATCGAACACTTCAGAGAACGCCACTTGGAAATTGATCATTCGATCCGCTCTTACTGAAAACAAAAAGAACGAAAAAGACCATGACAACGTCTCTAGGGATGTCATTCGCGTCCTTCATCAATCCTAAGATGAATACTGCATGGCTGGAGCCGAAACAGTGTCTGACCTTTTCTGTTACCAGTGTGGATCCTAGTTGGAGACGCTGAGCCACATTTTGGAACAGTGCAAGTGCAAGCCTAGAATGATTAGTTTACACGGTGAGACTCGCAATCTCATTGTGTTTGAAATCACCAAGCAAGGCCTTGAAGTAGTAGTGAGGATGGAGAAGTCGACAATAATCGACCCCCGTGGCGGGAATTTCAAACTTAACTTGGTGATACAGTGCCTGTGAGATGGAACTAAATAGTATAGTTAATCTATAAATATAACCGTCTGCTACTCCAACTCCGACAAAAGTTTAATGCAAGCCAAGTCAAAGTCCTACCGACCATGGTAGGACCAAGGGGCATTACCATGGGGAGCAATGCCCAGAGAAATGTGGTGCCTTGCCGTACTTGAATTGGAGAATCAAGGCATTTTGTCAAAATCTTGATTTCTTGGATTATAATGCTTCCTCCTTTCATCAACAGAGCTCCGCTTCAATGCAATCTTTTAGCTAAGCTGCCATGAATACACCTGTAGGCCTCACCTCTATTGGAGGTCTTTTCATAAATAGGTACTGCTATCTATTTAAATTACTTTCTTTCATTTTATTTCACGCACGCAGTTGACATTTCACTACCTGAAACCGAGTTGGGCTGTCTGGTATACTTCTCGGTGCTCCTTATCCCTACTTCGGCATCACGACAGCGGGTAGGAGTGTGATGATGACTGACAATGCATTCCCTTCAAACTGAAGGCCTCCAGACTGCCAATTTTTTCTGTCTGACTGTCGTTTCAGCAAATAAGATTTCTCTCAAAGAAAGAACTAGGCAAGAGTAATAGCTGGTGAGTTCAAGAGTACAGCAAAGTAATCTTCTGGGATTATCATCCATATGGTTCGTAGCCGTATAATCTCAATCAGTTGAGCTGCAGGAGACCACGCCAACTTGAGAATGCCCACATGCATTAATAGTCAGTTCAGAATCTGACAGCATATGCGAGCTTTACCACACATGAAGGCAAAATTATATCCGATAAATCAGTTTTCTATTATTGACCGACACTCGCTCCGTAAGTCCATAGTATAAAATTCCTTCCCCATAACTCTTGATTTCTTGTAAACTGCACTGAGCGTAGCCATCCACCAGCTATTCTGTAAACTGTCGATTCCAGCTGAACCTGAACTTGTCGGACTGAAGCTCATCAGGTTGTTTTCAAGCAAATACCAACCTAGCAAGAGTGTAAGTCTTGGACCCGTGGCTAGCACTCTAACTCTTATGTTGTATTCTCCCAGATGATATTTTAATTGATACAAGAAAATAAAATGGGTAGCCTGCAGCCATTGTATCCTTTCTACGCCCTTGTTCTGCTCTATAATTGAATTCACCTGGTTCTTTGTAGTTAGCTAGCACTCTGGAAACAGTGCTCTAATCAGTGCTTATAAGATTTGGCACATGGCGTTGACTTTCAATATCCTCAAGTAGTGCAATTACTTTCACCACCTCCACTTGGATTAAAATATGTGTTAAGCCTTGATCTATCAATGGAATGCCGATTAGAGCAACTTTCTGGATCAGAATAACCTGAATGAAATAATCTAAAGAATTATACGTATTCAATTTTCCATGCGTTTATATTGCCAGACTTTTCTGGAACCAACCAACATAAATTGTTTCATTGATTCGCACAAATTACACAGGGTTTTGCTGAAATGTTTCCTGTAGATTACAAAAATATAAGTGATTCGATAATTTTTGAGGCGTTTATTTTCTCTTGACTTCTCGCGGGTAGTTCAACCCAAGCTGACGTCGATGCAAATGTTTGGAAGGTTACAACTCATATATGGAAAATCGATTGATTGCTCACTCTCCTGAGAAATAGACATTTCTGTTCGCACCCTGTATCATCGAATATGACGGTGACATGATTTCATAACGCACCGTGTTAAATGCAACTGATCAAAGATAACAAAGACATACGGCATACGAGCTAGCGGTCACCATTTAGGCATATTCATTGCCGAAACTCGACAATGATATCTCAAGCCTCAGGTAGGTTGTCCATATCAGGATCGAGGAGTGGTAAGAGTGTAGGAAGAGGGCCTTAAGGCGCTGGGCCTCGGCGGGCCGGGGCCGAAGTGCGGGTGGATGAGAAGAACGTGTTAAGCCCACTAACAAAACAGCTCTGATTCATACACGGCACCGCAAACTTGGGCGTCAGAGGCGGAGATTATGGGCATTTTGGAAAATTTGCCATTATCTTTCGAATTATATTTGAGTGTGTAGTTGAGGCGCCAGCGGTTTACATTCGTGAATATCATTATTTCTTCATGAATACGGAGATTGCAAGTTTTCGCAACGATTCAGAAAACACGTTGAGTTTGTTTATAAGTGGGTCAGATTATTCCTCGAAAGCATTGCAAAACATCCAACTCTTCAAGCGGGGATATCATCCATCAAACTTTTTAAACGGAAATCCACTGCAGCTGTGCTTTCGGTAATCTATCTACTCGTTTGAAAGAAATTGAGATTTGAAATGCCTACAATACATTTTTAAGGCCTCCATCCAATGGATAGCGATATTCCCAAATGAACTGACAATTTGTCTAATTGATGACTTGTTTGTGAATTTCAGCAGTTTGGACTTCCAAACAATGGAAGTCCGAACTGCTGAAATTCACCACGAAACATTGTCATTCACCTTCAAACAAATGATGACTTGTTTATTTTGTGGAAATTCACAATCAATTTATTGAAATGAATGAAAAAACTTTCGTCTAATTTCCACTAGTTATTTTATTTTTTTAAGACCGACAATTCACCTTCACTCTAACCAACAAGGTGAAATTCAAAGAAAAATAGGAGCCTATATTCTTTAAACGGCATTTTTTGTGGAGGACTCAATATTTTGAACTGTTTTTTTGGGTTTATAACCTTTCAAAATCTTAAAAAATAAAAGATAAATCAATAGAGAAGTGTAGTAAAGGGCAAACTGAAAAGTTCACGTAACTTCACGTTACTGCATAATATAACCTACAAGTCCAATTAGTCATTAACTTGTCGTATTCATAAATTCTGCCTACAAATTGAAAAAATTAAATATTGATACTTAGCTTTCTTAAGTGGTTAACGTTTCGAAAAACAATCCTTTTCTTTGAGGGCCGCTGTGGTTTGTGTCTTATTCGCATACACCTTCGACTTGAGAAAACCCTACAAGAAAAAGTCTAACGGAGTCAAATCGCACGATCTTGGTGGCTAGTTCACATCACCTCCACGTGAGATGACCATGCCCTCGAATCCCCATTCATTCAGAAATGGGTTGAGATTTTTCTGGAAAATCATTGAGAGAGGGTGTTGAGATAAATTACTTGATTGCAATGATTTTCTCGTATTCTATTATATGCGTGTGATTAGTAGATGTCGAACTGTTTGTATTTAATAAGTGGTAGCAATGAAAAAAAAGAGAAGAAGAAGTGTTATAGGTTAGATATAAATAATTGTATGAAAAATGTACTTGCTCTCATCTTCTGTTTTTATTCCCAATAGTGACGGTTGCGTTATCCGATATATTGTAGTAAATATAATATGAAAGTGTGAAACGAGTTTTAATTCATTACAAAGAATCTACCATAATGAATAACAAGTACGAGGAATGATACACTGAAAGAAATTCGAATTTAAATTATAGAATATCATCGACTCTATGTTAATGATGGCCACTACCTTGCACTGATGAGAGGCCAAATAGCCCGAAACCGGTCTGCAAGTATGCCCGTTCAATAATTGAAAATCGATTCCGGCAGTTGTATCGCCAACAGCACATGCAGAAAATACTTCAGTGAAAACTCCTGTACTGACATCTATCAGATATAATCCAACGCCCTTCGTGGTATTAGCCAGGGGAGAAAATGTTTTCTGATAGGTGCCAGTCCATTAACCTAAAGTGAAGGGAGTTGAGACTGGCCTGTACGAATTGTTCCTTCGAAGCATTTGATAAAAGACAGCATAAATAAACATAAAAAAACAAAAAAATGATACAAAAGAAGCCTAAAAATTGAATACTTCAAGTCTGTCTATTGTAATTGTAATTGTTACCAAGGTAGCCATGGATGATCGCTTTGAGGATGAGCCACACTTGTTTTTCATGAGTTCTCAGGAGCTGAAGAAAATGTTCACAGGCCATTATTCTTTGTTGGTGGACCGACGAAAATACCAGCGGATTTTTTTTTAAATATTGAAAGGCCTCGGAGTCTTGACGAAGAGCTTTTACAAACTGCTTCATGAGTTCCAATTTTATGTGCAGTGGAGGCATTAAAACTCGATGAGGCTCTACAATTGGTTTATTTTTTACATTATGTTGTCCGAATTCAAACTCGCTCCATTGAGGCCATGAACGCTGCTGATGGTAGTGAAGTGAATCGGCTCTACTGTCCCATAAGCAAAGGTAACACGGATATTTAGTGTATCCCCCTTGCATTTCCACCAGAAAACCAACCATTTTGAAATCCCCTATCACGGGCCAGGCATACTGTTCATATTTTCAAACCTGAAGAAACAGTTTAACGCTTTCGTAATTTTTTTTGAGCATTACAGAATGAGCCAGAGGAAGTGATGGAAAGTTATTCCCATTATTGAATTGCTTTTAAGGTTCTTGTAGAACTGTCGATGAAAAGACGCCATTCAGAAGAAATGGAAGTGATTCCGATTGCATCAAACAAACCTTCCACATCATTTCAGTAACAAAGTCCGTCTTTCTTCGTGAAAAATCCAGCGAACATTTAATGAAGCTTTCTTCGGTCAGTTATTTTCATTTATTTATTTATTTATTTAACGGCAAAGTCAATTCACAAAAAGATATTTCACAAAGTGTGACGAACTACAAAGTATTTTTGAATGCTTATGTCTAATGTCTACATTACAATTTACAATTTTACAAAAAAATTTGGCAAAGTGTGAAATACAAAATAATAATGAATCCTTATGTCTAGTAACTACATTAAAAAAAGATTAAACAAATCTGGTACTTACAAAGAAAAAGATGTAACAAGTCTGTTATTTACAAAGAAAGTGGTAAGGTAAAGAAAAGCTTCGGAAACGGTATAGTCTTTTCAGTTGATTTTTAAAAACCTGAAGTGACACATCAAACAGATCTAAGTTATTATGATATTGATTTCCCAGCTTCAGAATACGAGGAATCGGACTGTTCAAAGCACAATTGGTATGGAAAAAATGTATATGAAAAATGTCAAGATTTCTCGTATCTTTTTGTTTGATATGAAAAGTTATCAGTTGAAGTAGTTCTGGGCAGTTTATCTCACTATTTATTATTTTTGAAGAGGAAACTCAAGTTCATAGGAATTCTCCTATCTTCCAATTATTTCATATTTAACTTGGTTAAGAGTTGACTGTACTCATATTCATTTCGTTGAATACTAAGGTGAACAGCACAATTCCTCAAGAATTTCTTTTGAACATTCTCAATCAAATCAATATTGACATTATAGTATGGGTCCCATATCACCGAACAATATTCAAGAACGGATCTTACGAAAGCATAATATAAAATTCTTTTTGTTTCAATTGAAAAATCAGTTGAAATTCTCAACACAAAACCTAACATTCTGAGACTTTTTGCCACAATTTTTGATACTTGCAGATTGAAATTAATTTCGCTATCAAATTTAACTCACAGATCGCGAATAAATTTTCTCTCTTAAGAGCTATATTATTCAATTTATATTCGAAAAATATTGGACTACTAATTTTAGCAAATGTAATGATTTGACACTTATCGATGTTCACCTCTATCGAATCATTTCTACACCACATGGAAAAAGCTTCGAGATCTGTTTGAACTAATTCAGCATCTTCTGGGCAAGTAATTGCCCTGTAAAGTTTGAGATCGTCTGCAAACATAAGAAACTCTGAATATTTGAAAACAAACTCTATGTCCAATACAGACAAGTTGAACAGTAGTGGGCCCATATGGCATCCCTGTGGTACCCCTGATGGATCCAGAATGGGCGTAGATATTGTATCTCCGTATTTTACAGGTAGAGTTCTACCAGTTAAGAAGCTATTGATTACTTGCAGAATATTCCCGCCTATACCAAGCGCTTGAAATTTAGCTATAAGTAGGCTGTGGTTGACCCTGTCAAAGGCTTTGGAAAAGTCAGTATAGACAGAGTCAGCCTGTAGCCTCCTCTCAAGATTTTCAGTTAAGTAGTTTGTGTAAAGAGCAAGATTGGTACAAGTGGATTTACCTTCTGAGAAACAGTGTTGTTGGGGATTGAGTAGAGACTTACAGTTTGAGGAAAGTTTTTTTGTAAGCATAGAATCAAACATCTCAGCCATCTCTGACTGATTGCAAACTGCTCTATAATTCCTAATATTTTTTATCTCCTAGGTTATGTATTGGTTTCAGAAAGCTACGTTTCCAATAATCTGGAAAGGTGCAATATGAATTTCTACAAAATAAATAGTGCATCAATCGAACAAATATTTGTAGTAGAAACTTTGTTCTTCCTCAAAGTTTAGATGACCAGTTCTATCACAGCTTGTGTTGATACTTGCCGTGGAGAGATTTCTTCATTGCCACCTCTTCTCAGATGTGGCGTTATTTTACCCCAAGGTAAGTATTCGTCTCTCTATCATCCATATTGAGCACAATGCTTCCGTCTATGAGCTGTTCATTCCCTTCATAGTACCCACATCGTGATCGTCTCAAACGAACCTTTTTCTGTCTCGAATTGCATACTCTTCTACTAAAGATAAAGATATTTCTCTTCAGAAACGTGAAGTTTAAGATAATCCACGTAAAATATTCACTATTCTGTCAGGTACTGTGATCAAAATTTCTAGTTTTTGTTCAAAAAATTAAATTTCTTTGTGTATCTTTTTTCGGCACAGTAATCTAGATTACTTGGGTAGGTGGAGTAATTTCCTGTTTACGTCAATTTTCAAAAACTGTTATGACAGCAAATAAAAACGTATTTTCTCGATAGAAGATCCAATCAGTGTAGAAATACCTCATCCTGCAGCATTCCTGCCGCCAATTATTTCGCCCATAAGAAAATCGAAGCGAACAAAATCTCCTGGTTTCCTGCTCATTAGCAGCATCCTGCTGCTGCTGCTGCGACCGCAGAACTGAGAAATATTTAATACATGGCGTAGGCGGATTCCTGCTAACGTAGGACGCTTAAATTTCATTATTCTACTCCCTCTTCAGAGAGGCGTCGAAAATTCCTGCGGGGATGCGGTATAACTGTATTAGAGGACTTTACGAGTGTAGCGTTTGATGGTGCGTTGTAAAGTGATGGGTAGAAGATTGATAAATGAGTCCCAAGATAAGGAAGGTTCGTCCACGAAATGGGAAAATCAATAGACGGGGGATTATGGTGTTTTTGTTGGGGATTATTTGTTTCCGTACTGCAAAACATTTGATAAAAGTTTTGAACGAACTGAGCATTGATGAGTAGTGAGAGTTTAAGGAAAACATATAAATCGAACAGAATCCAACTTAGTCCATTTCAGTTTTTTTTTTTCAAAATAAAAAAAATTGTGAGCCGTCAAAAGACTCCTGACAGATGTGAAACATTGAAATTATTTTGTACGAGTAATATGCATAAAGGAACAGATTACGACAGGAACTAATATAGCATTATGTAAAAATAAAATATTACGAATTTCTTACAGGAAATTATGATTATTTATTTAATAAACATACATTTTCATTGAATAAAAAATAAAAAATCCAATCATTTATTTCGAATTGTGACAACTGAATTCTTTTAATAAGTGACTTCGGTAATAGTTATATTAGTTGTTGTCTCTGACGGTGTTATTGTGACAATTATTTGGTCGATAACTGAAATACAAAAGTATTAGACATGATATCATCATTATTTACTCTAAAAAATTTGAAAGTTTCAATAGAAACTAAAATAAAAATTAGTATATTCTGATACTATTAGGTTAATAAAAACTTACATAACATCAATAGTATGTCTTGTATGGAAGCTATTTTTCGGGTTTTTTGGCCGTGGTCTGCAGGTTTTTATGCCTGATGTTTAATCTACTGCTGCGGTAGACATTTTCAAAGGCAGTATGATAACGGTCGCAATACCCGAGTTGAAGCTCGGGTTCTTGTTCCTTTCGTATCCACTCCATCAACTTCTATTTCAGTACTGTTCGCTCTATTTATATTGTTCTTCATTGTATTACCTTTTCGAATATGTCTTGTGTTTAACTGATCTTGGTGATGTTCAGTTTCAATAATAACATTTTGTAACCCCTGTGATGATTGTTGGGTACTGAATTATTTATAAAAAATAAACTGACTCATTGACTGACACACAGACTGACTCACCGACTGCCAGACTGAATGACTGACTCACTGACTGATTCACTGATGAGCTGACTGACTGAATCACTGACACACTGCATGGCTTACTGAATGACTGACTCACCGACTGATTCGCTGATGAGCTGACTGACTGACTGACTGAATCACTGACACACTGACTAGCCCACGGACTGATTGATTTATTGGGTGACTCGCCGACGAATTGACTGACTAACTCACTGTCTGACTGACCTATCGACTGACTCAATGACGTACTAACTGACTGAGTCACCGACGGACTGACTGACTTACTCACTTACTGACTCACTGAATGATTGACTCACTCACTGACTGGCTGGCTGACTCACTGATTCACCAATTGACTCGCTGACGGACAAACTAACTGACTCACTGAGTGACTCACTAACTGACTGACTCACTGCGGATTCACTGACTGATCCACTGAGTGGCTGGCCAACTGACTCACTAACTGTCTCACTGACTCACTAACTGTCTCACTGACTCACTAATTGTCTCACTGACTCACAGTCCGACTCACCGACACACTGAGTAACTCACTCACTGACGAGCTGACTGGCTAAATCGCTGACTGACTCACTGACCCATTGACTGACTCACTGTCATATAAAGAATTTTGTTTTAACGGTGGTAGCATTCCAAACATAAAAATATTTCGTGTATGAATTGAACAATATTTTTTATACAGTGCCTTCTCAAAGTAACCCAAAAAATCCTGAATCAGCTCGATTTATATTTTGATTCTCCATTTTTCAAAATAATAATTCAATAAACCCTCCCCTGACTGATGACATCATCATCACTTTTTTAAATGAAACACCCCATTTTTCTATTTCGTTTCACTTGGTTAAGAGTGGGCAATGAAATCAGATTTCGATTTTTTTTCTCATTCAATGTTTAACTGTCAAAAATTTGACAGTTCAACTGTCTACTATTAATGTATTGATTTACTTGTGTGTATTTTTTATTTTGTATATGTATATTGTATATATGTATATTTGATGAAATTTCTGTATATGAAGATTAACAAATATTATTGCTTACTGGTCAACGGAGAACATTTCAAAAAGTCTCAGTGAATTAATCATCTCTTGTTCATTTTTGATACTTCAGTTAGAAGGTGCGTACCGACCTAATTTCATTTGATAATTTTATATACATACATTATTTTGTAAAAATCACACTATCTAGTACAACTTTCTAATTCCACTTTTACAACTTCAATGTGACATTTCTGTAATAAATATGTCACTTTATGACGCATCGTATTTTTCTATAGAAATACAGTATATCATATATTTTATTAGCTAATTTTGATACTTTATTGTAGACATAATTATGGGTGCATTTTTCATTGAAGCAGGTTCGTTTGATTTCAATTAATTTTGTGAGTATTATATTTATCTTACCAACCTTTGTAAAAATTTTTGAAAAATGTTCTTTCGACTCTTCTCGAAAAGTGCTTATCGAGTATTAAAAAAGGGAGTTAAAAACATTTACTCACAACTGGCAAATGCTGCCGGAAAATAAATTAAACAGACAATATAAATGAGAATGAATATATAAAATACAGAGCTTGGGTGGGCGGAGGATAAATAAGTACGAATTAAAAATTATAAATACAATAGTAAACATGGAAATACAAATATACAAAGGGAATAAATTAGAGTTCGCGAGTGTATCAAGAGTCAAAAGTATCATCAAAGTATTCCTGAACTGTAAAATAGACCCCATCAACCAGAAGCTTCTTGACCGCTTTCCTGAATTTATTGTACACCATGATTTCTTTAGGCAGGTGATTTGAATAGTTTGATACCATCGAAAATAATTGGGAATAGTGAGTTCTATATTGGTATTGTCACTGCGGGTATTATAAGAAGAAGTGTAGATCATACTTTTTCCAAAATGTATGAGGATGCTACTGAGAGCAAAATATGCTGTTCTTGAAACGGCATAGCCTAGTTCTGTAGAGATGACTCTCAGCGCGTAGCAGCCTGAGGCAAGCTACTAGCTTGTATGATTATGGAACTTCAATTCATCATCTGTATCCTTTCTAAGATTTCGTTACTAAGCCAGATCTCAGGTAAGGTGCAGCGAAAAGTAAGAATGCCGGTTTTATTGATATTGAAGGATAACTTATCAATCACACCATTCTTTTATTTCTTGATGTCTTCAGAGATGGTCTCATGCAGAAAGGCATTATAATAATAAGGTGGTATTATATGCAAAGAAGGTGATCGTGGCTGTTATGTCTATGAGAGCAAAGTCATTTATTATAGATGAGAAATAAAATTGGGTCTCCGGATTGAGCTTTGAGGCACTCCGCATTTGATGGACTGTTCAGAAAAACACTTGACTGTTTTAACTCTTTGTTTGCAGCTCGACTGAAGGGTGATACCTCTGAAGCCTTACTTCTGCAATTTATTCAGAAGTATATCGTAGTTGACACAGTAGAATGCCTTCGATATGTCACAGAAAATCGCAGCAAGTGATTCTTCAGCATTGAATTGTCAATCTACCATTTCTATCAGAGAGAATCCTGCATCATCAGCACTCCTAGTTTTTTGGAATCCAAATTGGTGAGGAGTAAGAATGTTATTGTAATTAAAAAAATATAAAATTCTTAGTTCGACCAGTTTTTCTGTTTTTATTATTTCGAAACAAATGTCTTTTTTTGTAACATCGTGAAAACCATACAAATGAAAAGGGCTGAGAAGACAGTTATCATAGGAATTAGGAAAAATTCGTTTTATATAAAATGAATTACAAACAAGAGCATCACAAACGTACTATCTATGAGTATCAAGGACTCCTTTGAATACCGAACAATCCAATTTCGATTGGAAACAAAATTTCCCATATACGATAACAGGAAACTGCCCACCTGTCCACTTTGAGAAGGGTTTATCCACTAGCGGTGTTTAACAGAAGGTAAATCGCCCGTTCGAATCCAGTCATCCATGAAACTCCTGAGTTACGAGTGAAACCCGCCTTTTTACGTGAACTCCTCTCTTGCGAATAGACCCTTTGAAGTTTACGTATCGAGAATATCGATGAATCTTGGTAGGATTTAAGCAAATAAAATTTGTTACGAATATAAATGAATATTCTAATGTTTGTATATATGATAGAGAGTTCAGGTGATTGATATATTCACATTCATATTGTTTCCTTTCGACCAGTAAAAGCAGGTTCACCACACGAAATGATTTCAACTGATTTTAAATGAATTCAAGTCAGTATAGATGGAATCTAAACGACAATTATTTTTTATCCAAAGATTCTTGGCCTTGTCAAGACGAAAATTCCATGGCAATTATCTCACCAAAACCCCATTTATTCCAATAAATAAATTTGCTATATTTACCTACATCTGGTCTTCTCGGTCAACTTCTCCTGATGATACTAATTTGGTTAACGAAGATGCTGCTCAATGTTCTTCTGACATGTCGGATCGCACGTTGAAACACTAGGTCCTTGTTAAACCATATTTTTGCCACATCTTGGTGATGTATTTTGAAGGACCCTGTAGATGTTTATGTTATGTTTACCTACTGGTTTTCTTGGTCAACTTCTACTGATGATGCTTACTTGGTTAACGAGGATTCTGCTCAGTGTCTAATTATCACCGTCGACGTCATTTTCTTTTTTTTTCTATCCACACTTAATTTCAAAAACCGGCAACGCCTCATAAGCCACATCGCTTCCATAAACAATGCTTTATTTTACAACCGACAACACTGAACTGTTTGCGATACAAAACGTTTGTTATTGTTGAAACGGCCAATTCAATACCGTCTCTATCTCTCGCAGACACATATGACAAACCGGCCCCTCTCACCTTTACACACACACTCATATGGAACTTGATTTTCCCACTGTGTGCGCGGTAGCTTCTGATTGGTCGACTGGATGACGACAAAAGTGTAGGGGTGGGGGTGTTCTATACTCCAGCTATTCCGGCCAACCTATCATTTCATATATGAAACTGCTTCCCGGGCTATTTCCCACACATTCTGAATACGTCTCAAAAGTATCCATTTCAGGTACGACTTGGACCAAAAATGGATGTACAGAGGACATTCATTTGCGCGTAATCTGGATATATGATAGGTTGCCTTTTATGTTTTGGGATTTGGCAACCCTAGTATCGCAATCTGGCAACTGACAGCTCTATCGTAAAGTCGGACATTTTTGAGTTTAAACGTACTCAGAACGTTTTGACATACGAGCGCTATTTGTGTTGTTTACAGTAACTTGAAAAATTCGTCTCGGCCCAAAAATGAAATAAAATCGTTAACATTCTCGTGCGATTATTTTTTACAACTTTCGTCGTGAATTAACTCAGCAACAGTGCATGGATGAACTTAATTCAATTTTTTGTGATGAAGCTCCATCAAGGACCAGTGTTTATCGATGGTATAGTGATTTCAATCGTGGCCGTAGTTCACTCCAAAGACGAATTTCGTGAAGGTCGTCCAAAATTAGTTTTTTTTCCGAAAACCATTGATGCTGTGCGCGAACTGATATTGCAAGATCGTCATGTGAACTATTGTGAGATTGAGACAACCTTAGGCATTAGTGGGACCAGCATACATTCAATATTGCATAAACATTTGACTGTCAAAAAAAATTATTCCCAATATTGTTTTGTTGAACAATATATTCCCCCACTTCAATGATTTATCTGGCTACTTAATCATCATGTGTTACTTTAACGGAAATTTTTCATTGAGAAAATTGCATATGACAATTCATTTCGGTAGGAAAGGTCTCACAGAAAAAAAATCAATTGAATCATGTCAGATGATGTTGCTGGCCAGATATCCTAGTAGGTGCATTATTAAAAGCTACATTTTGGACAATTTGTATGTTTTACGCAGGTACGATTTTCATAGAACTTGTTTTTTTCACCTACGCACCCAATAACGTTTTTTCCCTTCTTGTTTTAGTTTTGTGTCAATAATAATTGGGAAGTATTGGAAATTTAACTTTTACCGTTTGAAAAATGCCACATAAATTAGCAATTAGAAGGTTGTTTAGCAACCCCAGTGAAATATTACCTCCCTTAAAAAACAAAACATTTATTTCAGAATGTTCCAGCATATGTTTTCTAATTAACAGGTAAATTCCGGACCCGTTGAAATTTACATGTAATGAATTTTTCATTTTGTTCTGGAACGCTGAAAATTCCCCTGGAAATAGATCAATTAAGCTAAATATAAAGAGCTCTCCCTCCAACTTTCCCAGCAACATGGTTGCCAAACTTGGTCAAAATGGAGTTGCGTGTTCCAGAACGATTCATTAAAAGTTTTGATTAGTTTACGCTTATAACAATATATGAAACTTCATTTGCCGTTCTGATATTCCAGGAATATGAAAACTCAATATAGATTCAACATAAATACGTTCTACGTTCTGCACTTGATCAAACTCATAACATGATGATTTGATTTCAATAAAATTCAATAGGAAGAAGAAGAATGAACTCTTTTCAATCTTGTATCCTATTAACAAATTTGTATTTTTTTTTGTATGATGTTAGTTTTGCTATCAATGAATTCATTCATTATTATTATTTTTATTTATTTATTTATACATTGTTTTTGAACCCACCTACAGAACAGGAGTATACGTCAAATTATAATACAATAAGGTATAAGGTAAAACAGTACATACATAATTAGCTGAAGTAGAAGGATCCGATCGCAGAGATAGAACAGTAAAAAATGTCGAGCTGACAACTTGCTGAATTGCATTTGACACACATATTATGCAGAGGTGTACGTTTCAGAATATTTGTACGTGGTGTTGGCAGATAAAAACTCTAGACGTTGGTCTAGGTACTATCGAATTAAGTTTTCGCAAAATATGTGGGTCAATAATTAAATTATTAAACAGTTTAAAAAGAAAAATTGTGGAGTGACAATCATGACGGCAACTCAAGCTATTCATAGCATGTCCAATTGGTGGATAGATGTCTGATCTATAGGAGAGAAATTTTAAGAAGCGACGTTGGACTGATTCAACTTTCTCTTTATACAACTGATGAGAGGGGTTTCAGATTATGGATGCATATTCTAATTTTGATCTGAAGAAGGCATATAGGGTTTTCGATATAGATGGATTCGAAAAATCTCTGGAGATTCGCACAATGAATCCAAACATACTGTTCGAAGCAGACAAGAGTAACTTCAATGTGTAGCACGAAGGAAGGTTTTGTGTCAAAGATAATACCTAGATCGGTGAATGTGAGAGGCTTTTTTCTGTATCTCAAAAGAGCTAGCCCGAATAAACCGCGAATTCTTATCCCTATTACCAAAGTCGCTTCGCGAAACAGTGACTTACAATACCTAGTATTTCAGTCACCTAACTACCTCCCCAGTGCTAACTTCTGACCCGGTCAGAAGTTAGCACATCACTGCCTCAATTTACTTTCCAAGCTTTCCAGCTCAATTCTGTTAGATGATGGAATTCTGATCCTCTCAGAAAAATTCCTACTAATCAGGTGGCTGTGAATTATTTCCTAGAGTCGTATCCTTAACGCCCTCTTCAAATCTGGTGGATAAGTCCACAAGAATTACCGGCAACTCTCTGATGTACCGATCCTGCTATTGATATATAGATGTCACTGCAAGGGTTATTTCGATATTTTTTCTGTATCTAATTTTATCATATCACTGAATTAACGATGTTTGTTTAGTGTCGTCTATGACACTTTGAACCATCAGAAAATGAATTTTGTTTCATTTTTCACTTTTAAATCCTTTCGAGATTTATATTTATGGGGTTTACATTATCTTTTCGACCCTTTTGAATAATGAATAGCAACATTCTTGAAACATCGGCGCAAATAATTTCAACTATTTTTACTTTCAAGTGGCTGAGCCCTACTCAACCTAAAGGTCGTTACTGGAAGCTGATCAAGGTTCCCTTTTTCTACAAGAACGCATGTATTTTGATATTTATATTTTACGAAAATAATATTCCTAACTAAAACCTTATTACAACTTTTATAAAATAATTTTTCGCTGTGATTCATTTGATTATTAGTTTGAGTTTATTCATGTATTGCAAATATTAATTGAAATTTATTTTGATACTGTCGTCATATTGTACTGTGTATGAAACAACCTGACGATAAATTTCATTATTTGAAATTTCAAGATTACTTCAAGAAAGAAACATCTAATTCAATCCAATATTTGAAATAATCCAATTTTTCCGAACTTAAATAAATTATTATTTGTATCTCTTGATAATTTATGGATTCATTCGTACACTCATTACATACTTAATGATAGTTTAAAAATGTATTTCAGCTCATGATAATATATAATAGTAATAATAATAATAATAAATCGGATTTATTCATCAACTTCATGAACAAAATTGCAAACTATTAAAATAATAACTATGAGTGATGAATCGGCGAAGTATCAACAAAAGCTGTTTTTCAACTCACCGTTTATGATGTAAATAAATGATACATACTGGCAACCAACCTCAAATTCTACAGACGTACTCAAAGTGATGTGTAAAAATCACATGTGTCACTTATAATCACAGTAGATTATCTTCAATTCAATACTCTGATGATAAATATCAGTCACTACGATATATTACTTGAAAAAATATGTATTTAGGTATATTTTATTCGGACTGATATAATACACGTGTTGTAGGTTCAGAAACATTCGAATAAATATCGTGAATACAGCTGCCAGTTCTCTACTCTTGATCTGTTGCTAATTTTTTTTGAAACATGTGACACAGAACGGTTGTGCCGATAACGACCGCTATCAAAGATGGCACGTGGATGTCGTGGTCGTAGTAGAGTCTAAAAGTGTAGTGTTTTTAAAAAATGAAGTCAGTTTCGAATAAATATTTAAGTGAAAGACATTTTGAGAGGACTGGTGGCCCCCTACAGTAATTAGGCTGGGTGTCGACGCTTCGACGGGATCGTCAGTACGATAATAAATGTTTATTTGTGAAAGTCATATTGAGAGAACTGGCGGCCCTAGTAAGAAAATCAAGTGTTTTCATGAAAGAAAAAGTGAATGAGATGACTTAGAGTGGCAGCATCGCCTCGAGCATGAAAGCAGTGCCCTCAGACGAAGCTTATGTTTACTATGACCAGGAGAAGTCTGGCCAAATACACTCGACAGAGAAGCAACAGCCATATAAATTAAAGAAGAAGAAGCTAACTTCAGGGTGTCGGTTTTCCGCGACAATGTGCGCGCGCATCGTAGAAATTCACTCTCATCATTTTCCCTAAAGCGCCAAAAAAGTATAACGTCAAAACTGTGGGGATCTTTCAAAGAAAGAAAGGAAGCAATTATATCAAAAAATTAACTCTATACAATATTCATTATTTCAGTTACTGTGCAGCGAGGTTCTAATTTTCGGTTCCGTGGTTATTTATGGAGGTATGGCACTTGAAGTGCTTGACTTGAAACTTGTTAGTAAAACTTTGGAGGAAATTGTGAAAGACTTGGATAATTTCGAACTACCACCAAGTAACAACGAATCAAAAGGCTCACTGAATGGCCATAAACTAGAGAACATTAAGAGAGAACGACAATCCACATGAGTATAGCGAAATATTCTTATTGCTCACACCCTCTATAACATTAAAAATTCCGTTTGTTTGAAGGTGAATGACACTAATTTCAGCAGTTCGGACTTCCATTGTCTAAAATTTGTAAAATGATTTGAAATCTCTGAAATAAACAATATAATTGAAATTTAAAAGAATAGCTGAAAATGGCAAATATATTAAGCAAAAAACTTGAAATGAATTCACAGTGAAATAAAATA